>PVLA01006219.1:0-128525 GCA_004027455.1 Hydrochoerus hydrochaeris | reverse complement strand
GCCCCCCCCCCCCCCCCCCGCTGAGCGCCCTAGGGGTGGCAGGCAGTAGGGATGGAGCAGCAGTGTCCCCGGCTGCCTCTGCACCCCCACAATGGGCCCCTTGTGCTCTGTGGCGCGGCCTCAATGCTGCATTGTAGTCCGGCTAGAGTCCTCGCCGTGGTGTCGCCAGCCCTCAGCCAGCCCCAAGGTAGACAGGTCATGGCGAGGCGGGTGAGGACACTCAGGGCGCAGGGCTGACGCTGAGGCCAGGGCTGGGGCACCAGGGTCCTGGTGTGGAGCTGGGGAGCTGCAGTGTGCTGTCCCTGGGGACGGCTGCCTCCTGAAGCGGCACTTCTGACCTCCTCTCCCTGAGGACAAGGACAAGAACAAGCTGCTGGCATGGTGTCCTGTTTCAGCTCCTGTGGTGATCAGAGGCCTGAGTGGGGTGGACGCCCAGCACACAAGTCTGGTGGCTGGGGCTGTGGGGTGCAGTTTCCACCGTGGCTCCTGGCCCGCGGGAAGGTGCTCATGCGTGCCTTGTCCACACTGACTCCCGGGACAAGGGGCAAGGCAGCCCATGCTGCTTCCAGCAGCTGTCAGGGCTTCAGGGCCGCCTCATTGCAGACATGTGTGATGGGAATTGTCTCGGGTGTCAGCGTCCTGGCGTGGGGCTTCACTTCTCCATGCGTACTGCAAAGCAGGAGTGGACGCTTAGGAAGGGCTTGTTTCAGTGAGCACATCCCACATGGTCACATGTCTTGTGGCACTTTTTTTTCTATTTATTTGTCCATGTTTACAGTAAAGGATGATTACACTCCCTGTGGGGAGTTGGTGTGGGGACTCAGCTTGGACCCAGTAGTTTTATGACCATGCTTTACTCTGCAGTGTGGACAGGTGTGACTCGTTTGTCCAGGTGCCTGCAGCTCTCCGTGAGGCTGTTCACTTCTGTGCACCATGCTGGTTCCCTCCCTTCTCCTCCAGTTCTTTTCCTTGGTGCTACGGGCTGAGCATCCCTGATCCAAGAATCTGATACCTACTGGCTTTGAAGGTCAGCGCTGCTCGGATTCAGACTTCGAGGTTAGGGATGCTGAAACAGGAAGGTCCTGGGTGCTCACCTGAGGGCTGTTGGACTCAGAGGTGTCCCCTACTGTTGGGAAGCCCCATGTTTGCTTTCCTCCCAGACACAGCGGGCTGATCCTATCACCCTAACCCTGCTGCACGTTGGCCCTGGCCTCTTACCCAGCTGATAGGTGCTTGCTGCTGGGGTTCAGACAGAGACTCCTGCTCTGACTGCCTCCCCAGGTGGGCTCCAGCGCCCTCTGCAGTGTGGCCAGGCAGCCCTGTGCCCCACAGGAAGTAAACCTACTGGTTTGGGTCCAGCTGGGCACCAGGCCTTGGGGTGCAGCCTGGAGTTCCCACTTGCTGGACAGGCTCTGCCCTGAGCTGCGCCTCACAGGCTGTGTGTTTGTGAGTGGACAGATAGTTGTGTGTAGTGCTCTGCCTTCTCTGATAGGCATCACTGAGCAGTGAACTCTAAAAAATCTAAAAACTTTTGAGATAAGCATAAAAAGGATAATTTTTATAAGGTGCTTTATATGGTAAAGGTATTTTCAAAACTATTTCATATTGGTAATCTTTAGTTTGTAGTAAGTTTGCCCTGCATTACCAAATAAATTGATATGGTGTTTCAGTTCCTTAATGTGTTAGTCTTTATTGAACATTGGTAAATCTCATTCATTGTAGTCTTAAATTTTTAAACAGAATTTGCTTTTTTATTTTTTATTTTTTAAGATTTGAGTATAATGTTTAATGTAAACAAAAGTTGGCATAACAGAATAGTGGCTTTCTTGGAACTTGATTTTTTATATTTTTGATTTGTATTTTATGCCTGTCTTAAGTAATCATTAAGCATTAACTCTGCTGATTTTTTAAAACTGTGCTCTAAGTCAACCGAAAGCATAGATTTGGATTTGGTGTTTTGATCTTTTCCTGGGTCAGCCCCGCTTGTGTGCTGGTTCCTGCAACGCAGTGTCTCCCTGCTGATCACGAGGGGATTCCTGGACCCATCACTGCTGAGTGGTGGAGCTGGGGTGACATAGGCTAAGTCGAGGTGTGTCTGTGTGGTCACTAAGTGATGACTGACCTCTCTTTCCTTGGACATGGACACGACACTCAGCGGGGGTCGGGTGCCGCAGCCTCTAAGATGCTGTCCTCTCCCACAGTCACAGCCATGTGTGGGGACTGTGAATGGTGAGTGGGTGCTTGGGCCAGGCCAGGCGCCAACACCATGCAGGAGGAGGAGCTGGAGCCAGGAGTGAGCTGGCCTTGTGGGGCTGCCACCACCTCGAGGACCTGTGCAGGGAGAGCCTCAGGCGATCTTCTTCCCGTAAGACAGACTGGCAGAGCAGATGATCTGCAAACTCAGTCCTGGGGTTCTTCTGGTGCTTAAAAAAAAGAACTTTGTTTTTAAAGAACATGGAATTGTGCTGATGAGCTTTGTCCAGCACGTGATGACCCCACCTTGGTTTCTCGTGGTATTTCTGTCTGGCACGTGTACACATGTGCAGAGCCCTCCAGTGTCTTCAGCCCAGGGCTGACTCCGCCTCTTATCACAGAGGACCGGCATTCCTGGCAAATTCGCTCCAACCCCCGGCTGGAATTGGGGTGCCGACCTTGCCCGGCCTCATAGTGCTGAATGCCGGCCGTCTCCATGAGGACGCACAGCTTGGTGACACAGCCTGCACTTCTGCCTGGACGCTGGAGCCCCCGGTCACTGGCCCTGTCAGGGCAGCCTGGAACCCTGTCTGCTGCCCATCTTATCTGTGCTTTCTGTGCCTGGTGAGGACAGAGTCCTTAGAGTCTCTCTGTTAGCAGGTATTTGCAGCTTTATTGTTGAAAGATGTGCATAGGATCAGAATACAGTGAATATTTAAATTTTAAAAATGATTGCAGTAAAAGACACGTGGCCATTAAACCTCCTGAAAATATTCTCACATACCTACCACTCTGAGCACACTGATTCTGTTGTCTTCCCGCTTTCCTAAGCAGTTCTGGAGTCCACTGTCGTGTCTGTATGAGGGGTGATTAGAAATCTAGTGAATGCTGCTGCCAAGCGCCACCCAGTGGAAAGGCAACTCCTAAAAACAGGACTGTGTCCTTGTCCCCCTGTTCTCTGGAGGCACCCGTGACTTCTGGCTCCCTCAGTCACTGCTTGTCCCGAGCTCTGGGAGGCAGCAGATGACATCGGCCTCAGTGTCTCCTCTGCTGTGAAAGGAGGAGGACTGAGCGGCCTCGTGTCGCTATGAATGTGAGCTGGGGTGTTGAGGTCCCCTCCCCTAGGGGCCCTGTGCCAGCACTGCCCTGGCACAGCTGTCTGGCCCTGGGTTTGGGTTTACGTAGTCTGCTATGGCCTGCTGTTGGGAGGTCTCATACCTTTGCCGAGGATATTAGTTTCTCATCTACAGAGTGCAAGAGGAGGCCTTGGAGTCAGGAGATGCCGTAGGGTGAGCCACAGCTCTTACACCTGGGCATGTGGCTGAACAGGCAAGATAGAATTTCCCTGTCCCCACCAGTGCTGTGACCTGGTGTCAGGGTTGGAACCTTTACAGGTAGAGCCTCTGTCCCCACAGTGCAGTGTGTTTGGTGTGCTGAGCTGTATGTGGCAGGCCGTGGGGGCTGCTGGGTTAGATGACACTGTGTGCAGCGAAGGTGACTCATGGTGACCTCTGACCCCACCTTCCAGCGTGGTGTGGACAAGGTGGCTGGCAGCAGCAGGAGCTGAGTCGACTCGGCTTGTCCTTTCCAGCTCTTCACAGGCTGGGCTTGCTTGCATGTGAAGAGCTTCTCAGCTCTTCTCAACTCACTGAAGGAAGCTTCTCAGCTTGGCATGGAAGCTTTCCTCAGAACCAATGGGCTGTGATGGGCTCACGATGGCATTTCGCCCGAGAGCGCAGGGTGGAGGGCAGTGTGTCAGGGATCCATACCTTTTGTCCTGGCACTGTCCGTGTGTGAAGATCATGGAAGGTGTGTGCCTGTTCCCCTGGGTGCCTTGAAGGGCAGGCCACTAGCACCTCCTCCCTTGGCACCTGGCCATGTAGTCCAGGTTGTGTGGCCCAAGGTCAGTGTGTCTCCGCCTCCCGTGGTGTGAGCAGAACACAGCCCGTTGGGTCCAGGGCTGCGGGGAGACCTGAGCGAGGTCACGGGTGCTGCTGCTCACAAGTCCCTGATTACCCTGCTCGGCCTTAGTCCGAGGGTGTTTCAGCATGGTGGCTATGCTCAGACCCCCAGCCCTGGCTGACCCCCTGCCACGAGAGCACAGTGGGCAAGGGGCTGTGTGCACAGACGTGGCAGGTGCAGCTCCAGGAAAGTCTCGCTTGAGCTGCATTTTTCCTTTGCTCTTCATACATGCGTGCACACGTGTGTGCTCAGTCACCTCTGTGAACAGTGGGGCATGTGGGTGGCTGGGGCAGTGTGGCCTGACCACGTGCTGTGCTGTGGAAGGACAGCTGTGCCTGGAGGCCTGGTTGTCACTGCAGGAAAACCCAGTGGTTCTAAGTGGAAGGGATGGGAATGACACAGAGATCAGGGTCTGGATGAGAAGCTTCCCGCAGGGGCTCTAAAGTTTGAAGTACATTAGCAGAATCTGTAGTTTTCCAGAGCCTTGTGTAGTAGTGCTCGCCCAGGACCACCTGGAAAACAGCGAGACAGGAGAGCTGCTGTGAGCTGCGGGGTGATGGATGGTTTCCATACTGGAGCCAGGGGAGCCTCGAGGGCTGTCAGGGCTTCCCATGCTCCAAAGGAAACAGGGCAGCTCTGCCCCATCGCACGGTAATAGCAACGTTGGCTTCCGGGCATCTGTTTCATGGTCAGCGAGCCACAGGAGAAAGCTGGCTGCACCTGGTGGTTTTGGGTATTGCAGTAAGATTCAGCAAACAGGTAGAACAACTGGAAAAAGCTGAAAGCAAAGCACATTTATTGTCTCATCTTTCTTCCCTGTTAGACTTGGGCAGTTTAGAGAGTCCAGTGTGCTGAGCGGGTAAGTGAAGTGTGTCGGCGTGCAGTGGGCAGCGACCTGAGGCGGTGGCAGCGGCTGCTGAGCCTGCCTGGGCTGGCTCCTCCCTCTGATGCGTGCGGTCCAGTTCAGGTTGGGGAGAAAGGGTATGAGTAGGGTGATGTGCTTGGATTTAGTTAGGTTGAAGTAAAAACGGCATGTCTTGTTTACCTTTTACATTACGCCTTTTAATTGTGCTGACATCGTTTACCTCTCAGTGCTTTTGTTTTCCCATTTTCAAAGTGGAAATTACACTATGTGCCGAGGGGGACCCTTGTTAGTGGTTGCTAGGCAGCACTGACAGCTTGCAGGAGCACTGCCCATGCAGAGGACAGGGAGGTGCTGGGCACCCCGAGTGCCCTGGGCATGGACCTCCGTCGGGGCCACCCAGTGCTCTTTGGTTTCTGGGCCTGGCTGTGGGGTTGAGCCTGGGACTGGAGAGGGGTCACCCATGAGGTGACAGAAAGGCAGAGCTTTTCTCTCAGGAAACATCCACCCACTCCCCTACTCTGTGGCCACCACTCTGTCCCCTAAGAATGTTGTCATTGTGCATCTATGCAAGCTGTGCTTGAAAAATATGGCAAATGTTTAAATTTTGGAAACTTATTACATTGCCAGTAATCCCCTTCAAAGTCCTGCCCTTCGCTTCAACAAGATGTGACCAAGAATTCAGGGAATCTGCTGCCGAGCGCCATCCAGTGGAGAGGCAGGTTTGTAAAAAGTGGATCCGTGTCCTCCTCCGCTTTATCATGGGATATGGTACCGTGAAACTTCTGGCTTTTCCCCCGCAGTCAAAATGACCAGGAAAGGTCAACATTTTGAATCTGTTCAGGACATGGAGCCACCAGGACAGCTCAGCTAAAAACCCTCAGGAAAGAGGACTGCAGAGCTGCTGCAGAAAATGGGGAGACAGTGGGATGAGTTGTGCTCAAAGTGAAGCGTTCTGTTTTGAGGGGGATTTGTACTGTAATTAAAAAACTAAAAAAATAAATAGAAGTGGGCCGGTGATTCAACTTAGTGGCATTAGTGCCTGCCTTGCGAGTTCGATCCCCAGCACCTAAATAAATAAATAAATGTAAATATTCACCATGTACTTGGATCCTCCTTGTAGAGTGCTCCATATAAACTCTGCAGCTGGCGCTCACAGGTAGGGCCTCTCTTAGGTGTTGTGCCAATGATGGTGGCCATTTCAGCACCTTCATTGCTGGTTGCTGGTTGCCACTGCTCTGCCATGTGAGCTTCAACCGTGACCCCAGCCATATGCCCCAACTCAGCTGCCTGAAGCCTTTCTGTGGTCTGTAACTTTTCAAAGATTCTTCTGGAAGCCCCAGATCCATCCTGTGCAGTATGGTAGCCCTTTCCACACATACTTTTTAAAATTAAAATTAATCAGGGCGGGGGATTTAGCTCAGCCAGTGTAAGCACCTGCCTGGCAAGCTCAAGGTCTTGAGTTCAATCCCTGGTACCAAACAAATATAAATAAAATTAAAATAAAAATAAAAAATAGAATTAATCACAATCTATGTTACAGTTTCTAAGCTGTGCATGGTGGCACACACCTGTAATCCCAGCACTCAGGAGCTGAGCCTGAACTGTGTAGTAGAAAAAATTTTCCATTTTCTTAGCTGTCTTGGCTACATTTCAGGCTTTGAGGAGCCATTTGTGAGTGACAGATACAGCGATGCACAGCGTAAATATGGAGCATGTCACCCAGAAGCTCTGTTAGGCAGTGATGGGTTCTGCCAGTCTGGGCTTAGCCTTGTCTGCCAGCTGGGTGCCGGGCCCTAAAAAGCAGCCATCTCTCCAAAAGTAACTTCTGTGTTCTTCTGCTTCCAGAAATAAACCTTTCTGCGCATGTACTGAGCCCTCTCCAATCCTAACTCCACAACCACCCAAGCACCCCACCCCCAGCACAACTCCACAAAGGCCACTCCTCAGCTTCCCCTTTCTGAGGAACCTTGCGCTCTTCTGCAGCTTTCCTGTGCCCATGGGAAAGGCCTCTCTCTCTCCCTTTGTCTCTCAACTGTGCTGAAAAACCTAACAGACAGCACTGCAGTTTATTCAGGTTTTCAGTTTTTGCTCTTCGTTGGTTGCATGTCTGTGTTGCATGGTGGTTGTGGTCCTTGTTTGGAGTTGATGTATGTTCTCGGCACATCCTGACTCTTTATTCGGCCCTTTTCATCCCTCCCAGTGCTGAAGTTTAAAATACGGTGTGGTGTCCATTTGTACTGACTTGCATTCATTCAGATGGGATCTGCAGGGCTGGGGTTTAGCTCAGTGGCACAAGCGTTAAATCCCTGGTACCCCAAAAAGCAAAACAAAAAGCTGCAGTTCTAGACATACTGTGCTGTGGTTCTCGGCCACTTCTCTCTCTCCTTTAGGTGTATGTCTGAAGTGCGTCCTGACAGTAGTCACCTTGGTGAGCTGCGGTGTGTGTGTGCCGCTCCTGCTGTGTGTGGTGCTGCACTGTTCCATGCGGCAGTGCTGCTGGGGAGCACACAGTCCTCACAACGGTTTTGTTTTGCATTTTCATGTGGCACAGTTTCCCTTTAAAACTGTACCTTCATGGCTCTTAGCACCTTCACAGAGTGGCCCAGATGCCACCAGAGGTAGCCTGGGGATGTTCTCTTCACCCCGGAGGGTCCCAACGCTCAGCAACCCTGCCCTCGGGTTTAGGCAGCCAGCGCGCTGGTCCTGTCTGTGGCTTGGCCAGGCATTTCGTAGAAAGAGAATTGTGGTGTTTCATCCTTTGTGAGTGCTCCTTGGCTCAACTCACACGTCCTGTGGCCTGTGCTGGCTCTGCCCCCGTTTTGTGGGTCAGTGGTGTCCCCACACAGGTGCCCCATGCTGTTCATCACCCAGCGGTCGATTAATTCGAGCCACTGCTGCATTACTTTCTATAAAGACATTTTATTACTTTACTGTGGAACTGTTCGAATGTTTTTCTCCAACGACAGGTGAGACCAGGACAGCCTTTCTTTGGCCCTCCTGGGGTCCTCCCTACCATCTGTCTCCTCGAGCACAGTTTCCTCCATGCGAGGCACCAGCAGAGCTTCACACTGAGGACTGTGTCGCTCAGCTCTTCTCCCCGGGTCCTCGCCTGAGGGTTGCCTGTTCTGTGCCAGTGCTCAGCCCACTCTCGCCATCTCCACAGGGCTGTGTGTCTGCTCAAGCTGACTGGCATTGCCCGAGGTGCTGCCCTCATGGTCAGAGCGAGCCCCCTGCGGGTTAGGGTCCCCAGAGGAGCAGAGGTGTGGTCCCCAGCAGATGCCAGGCGGGGTGCCCTTTGGACCCGGAGACCCAGTCCCCCAGAGAGGTCTCCTTGAGGTCTGCCGTCCCACTGGTGCTGCCGCCACCTGGACGCTGCCGCAGGAGCAGCACCTCCGGCCTCTGCTGCTGCTCCATCCCACTCTGTGCTGCTGTCCTCACCCCGCTGCTGTGCTGTGCTGTGCTGTGCTGTGCTGTGCTGTGCTGTGCTGTGCAGTGCTGTGCAGTGCTGCTCCTCACAAGGTCAGTTATGTAAGGAACTCAGGAAATGACTGCGCTACAGTGAAGATAAACATACTCATTCTAGTTTTAAGTGGGCTTTACTACAGAAATAAAGGCAGAATTCTCCTTGTGGACCTCCCTCTCTGGGCCAGTGAGTGCTGTCCCTGAGCTCACCTATCACGCCCCGCCCCGCCCCTCCCCTCGGGTGCCTAGTGTGGCCCACACCCCTGGGCCCTCCTTTCTTCTGCTGGTCTTCAGACACACAGCATGGGCCCATATGGTGCTTGTGCCTCCACCCAGAGCGTCATTGGCCGCTCTCCTGGGGCCAAGGGGCGGTAGCAGCGGCCTGTTCCCCTTCATGGAAACAGCCGTACCACATGTTCTCCAGCGGGATGAGAACACGGACAACCCCTCACGGTTCTTGGTCTGGCTTCGGGCTCTGCTCACTTTCCCGCTCCTCCCTCTGACCACTTCTCTTTCTCACTCTTTCCTTCCATCAGCTGTGTCCATGTCCTGGGCCTGGCTCCATGTGTCCCCCTCTGCATCCATAAGGCCTGCTCTGTGGACCATGCCATCCTTGAGCCAGGAGAAAGGGGTGGTATTGAGAGGGGTTCTGAGCTGATGTAGCCAGGCCAGGAGCTGTGACAGGCGACTGACTGAGAGGCTGAGTCAGGCAGGCTGGGCAGGACGGCACCCTGGGCTCTGCGAGCAAAGTGGCCAGTGCAGCATGGGAGGAGCGGAGGCTGGATCTGTGTCTTCCCTAGAAACTTCAGTGACCCTGCACACAAGGGACCCGGCCTGGCTGAGTGTGGCCAGGCCACAGCACAGTACCTTGGACATCACAAGGCCCCAGTTTCTTCACTGTGGTGAAGTGGGTGCCTGTCAAGGCAGCTATGTGTGTGGCCAGGCAGCCCCCACCTGTCCCCAGCTGCCACCGTCCATGGATGGAGCTCTAAGTGCCCCTCAGTGCTGTCTCAGGAGGCAGAGGCCGCTGTGGTTGGCTCTCGTGTGTGATGCTGTCACATGCAGGTTTTTAAGGCTCGTCATGTAAGTACAAGCATCTCATCCTTTAAAGACAGGCATGGCCCAGTCACATTGCAGCCGGGCTATCACCAGCCGAGAGTGTGTGTGCAAACTTTTCCCTCACCAGTGGAAAATCCCTGTCCTGTCTGCACCTTTATTCAGGTTTGATTGTCTTTGATGTGGTTTTTTTCCTTCCCCTGAAAGTCTTTGAGGCCTGATTTTTTTTTTTTTAATTCAAGGAGAACCAGTTCTAAAATTAAATGTCCTCCCGAGCAGGCCAGGCAGGTTCCCCTCAGGAGCCAGCCATGCCAAGGCCTCTTCTGCTGCTCCCCAGGTGCTGTGAGCTCAAGCCCTGCTCGCTCCACACCCCAGTTTCCTACCAGCGCTCGGGGTGTCCTCCTCGGTGCAGAGCTGCACCCTCGAGGGACTTGTGCTTTCTCGTGTTGTCCCTGTTCTGTTTTCTAGTTGCTGTGCCTGGCCGGACGCCCTAGGCAGGTGGCTATGATTTTGTGCCTGGCCTGAGGTCACACCCCGCAAAGTGCAGGGTGCCCCATCTTGGTGTGGCTGGCTCAGTGGTTTCGTCGCAGTGGAAAGAAGTTGCTCAATATTAAAAACAAACAACCTTGAGCTATATTTTAAATACAACAAAGTGCCAGTAACTTAGATGTTGAAACTTTAGAGTCCAGCACTGTGGCTCATGCCTGTAATTCCAGCTGCTCAGGAGACTGAGGCAGGATTTCAAGTTCAAGCTGACCCTGGACCATTTGGAGAGACTTCATCTCAAAAAATAAAAAAGGGTGGGGACATCGCGCAGTGGTCAGTGCTTGCCTCGAGTGTGCAAGGCTGTAGGTTAGATCATCAGCATCAGCCCAGAATCAGTTCTGTGAGTTCTGACAAATGCACACGTCCCAGTCGTGCCATGGTTCCAGCCCCTGCCCCTGCCCCTGGCCAGCTGCAAACAGTGTAGTCAGGCAGGCAGTTTATCCATGTTGCCCTGTGCACCCTAGCCTGCTCCCCTTTGATTACTAGCTCGTGTTCCCAGGCCAGTCCTGAGTAGCTCATCTGTGTGCTGTTGGATGGGCAGCTTGTTTTGGGGCTGTTACAGAAAAGCTGCTGAGAGCTTTTCTATGTAAGTCTTTTTGTGGACACCTAGGGTCCATTTTTCTGGGGTAAATAACAATATAGTTGTAGGTCACAAGGTAAAGGTATGTCTGGCTTTATAAGAAATTGTCAACTGGACATGGTGTGTAATCCCAACACTTGGGAGGCTGAGGCAGGAGGATCACTGAGTTGGAGGCCAGCCTGGGTTACATAAATGAGTTCAAGGCCAGCCTGAACAACATAGCAAGACCCTGTTTAAAAAAAGAAAAGGAAAGGAGCCTGCCAGGCATAACAGTAGTTACATTCTTCTGCACTCAGCCCAGCCAGTGAGAGCTCTGGGCGTGACGCACACTCACCAGAACTGCAGTTAGCACCATGCTCTACACTGCGGAGCGTTTCCCTGGTGACGGGGGACAGGGCGCACTCACATGGTGACATACTGCATGTGTCTTTCGTGAAGTTGTTTGAGTTTTATCCATTTTTTTATAGGATTATTTGGCTTGTTGTAAGTTTTAAAAATTATATTTCAAGTGGAAGTTCTGTTAGATATGAGATATACATCACGCCCAGCATGTGATTTGCTTTCTCACTTTATTATTGTCTTTTGAAGCACAGTTTATTGTTGTTTTGAGACAGAATCTCACTATGCATTTCAGGCTGGCCTTGAACTCACTGTGTAGCCCAGGCTGGCTCTAACTCCTGGCAATCCTTCTGCCTCAGCCTCCCGAGTGCTGGGATTACAGGTCTGTGCCACCACACCCTGCTGAAGCCCAGGTTTTAGTGTTGATGAATTCTGATTCCTGTGACTCACTTCTGAGCCTGTGTCTTATGTAAGAAATACTTGTCTACTCCAGTGACCACAAGACTGTCCTCATGGGAGACACCAGATGTCGTGCCGTCTCCCTGTTTCTATGAGTTTATAAGTGTGTGTCGTCACAGACCACCTACTGGCCATTGAGGCCTGCAAGATCACACACTTACCACGTGACATTTACTGTTACGAGTTGGTGAACAGCTGTGCAGTCAGGAGGCAGTGTGGTCAGATGAAACTGCGTACATCCGATGTGGCACGCACTCCTTGATGGCTGGTTTGCTGCTCCGCATGCCCTGTGTGTCCATGGCTAAGCAGTGGTCCGTTTGTGAGCAGCTGAGGTACAGGAAGTGTGAAGGGGCTGAGCAGGGTTTTGCCCCTGTGCAGAGAGTGGCAGGCAGGATGGTCCTGGTGGCACTTCACGTGTGGCCACTGCTCTGTGGCCCAGGAGCCTCCCTGATGTTTATCACTGTCAATACTGGGATCTTCCAGCTTTGGCTGAGTTGTGTTGTTCAGGAAATTTGTGCACTCATCTGAAAGTATCAGTGTTTCTTAAGGAGTTCCTTAGTGAATCTGGGATTTTATACATCATTACATTTTTTAAAATTTCCCTCTGAGTCTCAGGCCCAAGGTTCTGTAGTTGTGCAATTCACTACTTCAAAATGTTTGCTCATTTCTGATCTCTTTGCATCCTCAGTAAACATCTTTGCATTTCAGGCCTGGGATCTTTGAGGCTTGTGTCAGGCACAGCGCAGGGTTCTTGACGAGTGGCTGCTCTGCAGTCCGGGGAGCTAAGTTGCACGGTGGCAGGGGTGACAGGATTGAGACACAGCTCGGAGAAGTGGCCGGGTGGAAGCCAGATGGAAGTGCAGGTGGGTGCAGCACCCCAACCAGGAGAACACAAGCTGTAGCACAGCCAGCGCTGCCACAGAGTCTGTGATGCATCCACGTAAGATGCCCTCGTGACCAGTGTCTGTGGCAGAGCACGTCCACCATGTCAGACGCAGGCGTCTGAGGTTAGAGCCAGAGCTACAAGAAGAGGAAAAGGGAGAGACAGAAAACTTCAGGTTTTTTTGTTTGTTTGTTTGTTTGTTTTAAGAAATCACTGACCTCCTTGAGAGATCTGCTTTATTAAAGCTAGGGAATAACTGCTCTGTCCCTGTCAGTAACTCTGACCCCCCTTTTCTGTTGTCTTCAACTCTTTCCTCTCTGCTTCATCACTGTGGAAACATGTGAAACATTGTATTTCTTGAAAACTGAAATGGAAGTGCCTGCTGGTGCCACCAACCCAGGGAGCTGGGTACGGCTCGGGTGCAGCTCTGGTTTAGGGTTAGGTGTGTGGGGTGCGTGTGAGCCCCACGGTAGCTGCCCAACGTAGTGATTTGGTGGCTTGCTTTCGAGCTTAGTTCTCTCCCTTTCTTCTGTCTCCCTCCCTTCCTCCCTTCCTGATGGGATCTCGTTGTGTTGGGCTCAGGGGCTGCTCCTGCCTCGGCCTCCACAGTGGCGGGGCCTGCCATGTGTGCGCTGCACCTGGCGTCTGCTCTCCTGTGTGGACGACACCTGCCCCTAGGGCTGTTGTGCTGTGTACGGGGAATGCACTTCGACACCTGCTAGCCGATTCTGCTATTGCTGAACCTTCAGCCAGGGGAGGGCTTGCAGGCAGAGGCAGGAGTGGCTGTGGTCTCAGGTGTGACAGGCCACACCATATTGACAGCCTGTGTCAGCAGCCTGTGTCTAGTGGGGTTGTCACGGCGACTTGTGCTTTGCAGACTCAGTGCCTCTGCTCCTCATACGGCAGAACACCGGCCCCACTGGCGTGAGGCGGACCCTGAACAGGGTCCTGCTTGGTCCTTGCCCTGAACACTTTCCCTTTCAGCAGGGAGAGGAGCTTGGACGCAGGTCCTTCTGGGAGCTGTAGTCAGGGTGGGTAGGACAGATGGCAGCAGTGACCGGAGGTCTGGAAGACGTGGTGCAACTGGTGGTGCAGACCCAGTGGTATCTCGGTGTTGTTGCAGGTGCTGCTGTCACCCAGTGAGTCCTGGTCGGGGGTTGCACTCCTCTCCGACCGACTGCATGGCGGCCAGAGGGTAAGGAGTAAGTGGCACTGGTCAGTGTCTCCTTTTCCGCCCGTTACCTGGTCAGGCCCAGAGAGTGACACACCACCACACTCACTCTGGAGACTCCGAGCCTGACGCCAGGTCTTGCATTCATGGCATGTGTGTCGGGGGCTCTGGAGAGTCCTGGAGGACCTGGCGCCCACACCTGGGATGGCAACAGTGACTTTCCAGCTGCCTCGAGACTACCAACTCAGAGGAACGGTTTGGATCTGATGCTGTATTTCTCTTGAGTTTTTCTTAATGCTTCCCACATGTTTTGGACAATGGGCTTCTAAAATTAGTGAGAGTATCTAAGAGCCGGTCTGTCCAGGTTCTCCAGTGCCTCGGTAGTTTTTCTGGAGGTCACTCCTTGTCCTTGGCCCAGGACTTGGTGCAGGGCTCAGTCTTGGCTGCTCCGTAGCCCCTGGGGAGGGGTTGCTGGGGGCTGGTGTAGCTGAGGAAGCCTTGCTGCACAGAGAGGTCATGCGGAGAGGAGCTGAGCACCCCAGTGGCTCACGGGATGGAGGAGGGCATGGAGTGGCGGGGGTGATGTGCAAGACGACAGGAGGCAGAGGTGGCCCAGCTTGTCCTCCACCCAGGGATTTGTCTGCCAGCCTGGGAGGTGCAGCAGGTGCGTGCCACGGTGACTTGGGAAGCAGAGTTGTCAGGGCCCATGTCTCCAAGTCCTCTGACGGACTGGTGTGGAAGCCAAACAGGGAACTGGCTTGGCAACCTGACCACAGTGGGAATAACCAGTCTCAGGGTGGCAGGGGCCAAAGGGTGACATCGAGCTGCCAGAGGCAAGGTGAGCCTGGTACCCCAAGAGCGTGGAGTGAGAGCATTGGTGGGAGTAGTCTGACTCGGAGGATAAGAAACCTGTCCTAACAGCTGAGGAAGTGAATGTCCTGGGCCCTGCAGGACAGTGCCCAGTCCCTGTCAAGGCAGCAGCTCCTAAGTCCCATCCCTTGGCCCAGAACCCACTCTTAGGTCACCTGCTATGGACCAGGCTTCTGGCAGGGGCTGCTGGGGCTGGGGTCTCGGTACAGCTGTCACTGTGGCCCGGTGCTAGAGTGGGGCCTTGTTGGCTGTCAGTGTTCGCCTCTCCGTTGGCCCTGCTGGTTAGGGTTAGGCTTATGTGTATCTGCAGCAGTGACGGCTGCGTCTTGAGCAGGACATGGCTGCGGCTGAGGGTGGGGCCTCTTGCCAGCAGTGGTCTTCCTGTCTGTGGCCGGGGACCCTCTTGCTCCATTCTTCGACCTTGCTTGTCGGGGTTCTGTGGAACTCCTGGTGCAGGCCTGGTATGTGTCTTGTTAGGTTGATACCTCAGCGTGTCAAGGTTGGGAGAGCTAATACAAACAGCGCTGTATGTTTAATTTCAATTTCCCTTTTTTATTGTTTTGGGTATTAACCTTGTGGCTTATAACTTGCTGTAATTCCCTATTCTAGGGTTTTTGTTGATTTAGATTGTCTGTATAGACAGTCAAGTAATTTGTGGACAGTGTTATTTCTTGCCTGCCTGGGATAAATCCCATGTGGTCGAGGCATAGAACTAATTTTGTACACTGCTGGCTTTGATTTGCTGGTTTGCTGTAGAGTGTTTCATGTGGATGCTCATGACAGAGTTGCAGTTTCCCACGGTGTCCTCACTTTAGTGTTTTCCTGGCCTCGGAGCCAGTTGGAAGCAGCTTCCTGCTTCTCCGTTCATAGCGGGGTTGCAGAGTGGCAAATCGCTGTCTTCGGTGTTTTTATTGCCAGACCCTCTGGATCCGCTGCTTCTGCTGTGAGGGTTGTTGACTCTCGATGGAGACTTAGAGTCTGTTTCCTCTGTGGCAAGGGCTGGCTGGTCCCTCTTCTTGGCCTCAGCCTGTCTCCCGATGGTCCCATTGTAGGCATGGTGTGGTGTAAATGTTCCTCCTTCAGCATCCAGGGTGCCTGGAGTGGTGACGTCCTTTCCTTTGTTTCTGTTGCTTTTCATCTGTGCCTCTGGTTTTTCTGAGTTTTGCTGACTGTTGATTGTAGTGATTGCTTCAGAGAACCAACTTTTGATTTCCTTGATTTTTCTCTGTTGATTTCTTGTTTCAGTTTCTTTGATCTCTGCTCTCTTTACTGTTTTCTTATCTTCTGCTTACTTTGGTTTCAATTTTGTTTTTCTCTCCTGATTTTCTAAGGTGGAAATTTAGATTATTGATTTTTAGATCTTTCTCCTTTGCTAATGTATGTTACTCAGCTTGGTGTCGTAACCTGAGGTAATGAACCCATCGAGAAAAAGAGAGAGAGAGAGAGAGAGAGAGAGAAAGAGAGAAAGAGAGAAAGAGAGAGAAAGAGAGAAAGAGAAAGAGAGATGCAAGGGCTCATGGTCCCTGAGGGCCTAGTCCCTGGTCAGAAAGCCTCAAGAGTCTCTGGCAGGCGGCTTGGTGGTGGGCAGCGGCAGATCTGCTCGCCCTGCGGCCAAGGCAGGTCCCAGGCCCTGCAGACAGCCCCGAAGTCCAACCCTTAGTGTTTTACCACCTTGCCTGCCTGGCAGCACCTGGCTGAGGACAGAGCCTTGTTATGGTCTCTGGGGGATATTTAAGGTCTACACTTAGCATCCAACTTCCAGCCCCTGAGGGCTTGCAGCTGTCTTACAATGCAGAGTACTTGTCTGTTTCCAGGTCCCTAGAGCCCTACTGTCCCACCATTGCTCAGGAGTCCAAGTTCAGCCAAGTGTGGTGATACAGTCCTCTAATCCAGCACTGGGAGACTGAGGCAGGAAGATCACCATGAGTTCAAGGCCAGCCTGGACTTTATAGTGAACCCAAGGTGATCCTGGACTATGTAGTGAGTCATCTCAAAAAATCAAAAGAAAACCAAAAAAACAAACAGTGCAAGTCCAGACTCTCCTCTGCAGCTACAGGCATGCTCTTTCCCTTCAGTGTGGTTGGGGTCAAGTTCGTGGCTACCTGCTTGCTAAGCACATGTTCTGCTGCCAGCCTAGCACCAGCCCTTGAGGCCAGTCAGCTGTGAGCCCCTGTAGAGATCCAGCCCCAACTCAGTGCTGGATAGGGCCGAGGAACAGCCCATCTGTCTTGGTTACTTTTCTTGTTGCCAGGAAAAATTTCCAACACCCAAAGTTAAAGAGAAGGTTTACTTGGCTCACAGTTTGTAGAGGTTTCAGTCTGTAATCAGCTAGCTCCAAGGAAGGGTGGCTTCGCAGAGGAGAATAGTTCCTAGTGGTCACAAAGTAGTAAAAGCAACAAGGGAGGGAGAAGACAAGCCTCTCTCTGTCCCTTATATTGTATCCAGGCTCCTGGGATTAGGGCAGTGGCAAACTGATCAGTGACTGCCTTAATAGTCACCTACCCTTAATCTCAGCACCCTTAACCCTAGCATTGCACCATGAATCAATCATACACTCTAGATCCAGCAACTTCCAGAAAAAGCCCCATCTGTGACTGCATGAGGCTTCTAGACACAACTGTAACTCCATCCCAAGTGTAGGGCACAGAGCACTGAGCAGGAGGGATGGGGTAGAGTGACCAAGAGCCATCAGGGCAGCCCAGAGCCAGCCTGAGCACATGGGGCTGGCCCTGGCTCGCGGGCCTTGCCCTCAGCCATCTGTAACAATGTTGCTCACTGCTGCCCCCTCCACCTGCCTGGGGGTCACAGGCTGTGTGAGGGACTCTGCCATGCGGCCCCCTAACTCTGCTGCCTGCACATCAGCAGCCTCCGAGCCAGTGCGCCGCACCCGGTCCTCTTGAGCTGCAGGCCTCCAGGGTTCTTGGGAGCAGGGCTCCAGGTTGTGCTTGAAAGTGGGAAGCTGTGTGCAGTATTCTCACACAGGCAGTGGGGTGGCGTGGCTGGTGGCCTTTCAGAGCTCTGAGGTCCTCGAGCCTGCTCCTTTGGTGGCAGAGTTGTCACACCTTGGATGGGACATGCTGTTCTGTTTGCAGGACTCTTCCTGTGTCTGCAGCCTCTCTTGGGTTTGCTTTTCTATTGTAGACCGTCCCATGGAGACACCAAGTGTTTCCCCGCCACTTCCTTCCCAAGCGGGCCCATCAAGAGGCTCCTAATTTTGGTTACAGTGCCTGACCTTTCTGAGTCTTTTTTGGCTCTATCTCGGGCTGTCTGTTTCTGCTTACTGTGCTCTTCTGTCTTTTCATGTTTCCGGTTTCATCCATTGGAAGGAAGCAAGGGAGGGAGAGACGGAGGGAGGGAGGAGGAAAGGCCAGGGTGAAGCGAGCTGTGCCATGGGGCTGGTGAGTAAAGCTACAGGGCTGTGCACTGGTCCTTTCTGAGCAGAGAAGGGTGGTGCTGAGGAAGCAGGTTGCACTCACAGCTGGGTGGGTGGTGGGGTGGGCTGAGAAAGACCCCTTTGTCCATCCTGGGAGGGAACAGGTTGTGTGCAGGGCAGGTGTTGATGGCTCGCAGGTGTTTGGTGTTGGTCCATTTTGTTTTGAGGTGCAGGGAAGGAACCCTGGTGAACCCCGTAGACCTGCCCCGAGCCCCATCCTCAGCCGTCTAGCCTCAGAATAATTTGGGGAAATTTGGGAAATCAGCCTTATTAGCATTTCATATGATGGAGAATACTGCTTTTCCTTCCGACACTGAGGGTGAAACCAGCGTCTCAGTTGTCAAGACTGTTTCCTGTGCAGCCTCCTGCCTTGATGGGAGGGGTGCCAGGGTGCACCCCACACCTGTTGGAGAGAAGAGCGATGTTAACGTGTTGTATAGATTTAGGAAAATATAAACGGGCTCGCAGGTTGAGCTGGTGTCGCCTTGCAGAAACCGCAGAGTTTGTGGTCGGAGTGTTTGAGGGAGTGGGGTCTGTGGAACCCCTCCTGCACACAGGCCATCTCAGAGCCCGGGCACTGGCCCCAGAGCCGTCCAGCACTGATGTCTTTGTGTTGCAGGTGATCGAGTCCCTGGGCATCGTCATCTACAAGGCCCTGGACTATGGCCTGAAGGAGAACGAGGAGCGAGAGCTAAGCCCGCCACTGGAGCAGCTCATCGACCGCATGGCCAACACCACTGAGGCCGACAGCAGCCACGATGAGGGCTATGGGGCTGCAGATGAGGGTGCCGAGGACGAGGAAGAGGGCCAGCAGCGACCTGGGACCGTCTGCACCTACCGAGATGTCATGAAGGTGCAAATGGAGTCCAATCGCAGCATTTGGGGAAGCTGAGGCAGGAGGGTAGCAAGTTAGAGTCTAGCCTGGGCAGCTGAGGGAAAGCCTGTCTCAGAGTGAAAACTGAAAAGGAATAGGGTATAGCTCAGTGCACAGGCCCTGGGCTCAGTCCCGAGTACCAAAAAACAAAACAGATACCCAGTAATGAATGAAACGGGATGGCAGGTCAGCACTTGGTGCAGCCCTCTAGGTAGGTGTACCCTGGGCGGAATACCCTCCTGGGCTTACCTCCGCCCTGTGGGGCAGCAGCAGGGGCCGCAGGTCAAACAGGCCTCTCCTGACCGCCCCAGGGCTTGGGTGTAGCGGAGGAGCCTGGCCTGGGCTGGAAATTCCTCTCGGGCAAGTCTCAGAGGACCACTGCGGTGCTAGGACCCACGGATGCTGAGTCAGAGAATTCAGACGTGGTCTTCAGGTCTTAGGTCCTGGTACTAAGTTACTAACTCATTGCAAGGAAAATGTCCCACATACACAGAGTGAAACTTCATACTCCGTTCACTTCATGTGTTATCCATGTAAAGTTTTGATCTTTAAAAGTATACATGGGGGAGGGTCCAGGAGTTGGCTCAGCAGTGTAAGCGCCTGCTGGCAAGTGCAAGATCATGAGTTTGATCCCAGGTACCAAAAAAAAAAAAAAGAAAGAAAGAAAGAAAGAAAGAAAGAAAGAAAGAAAGAAAGAAAGAAAGAAAGTAAGAAAGTATACATGGTATTAGATGGGGGGACACATTGTGTTAGATGGAGTAAGCCCAACTGAGGGGCGAGCCCTGCCTGCTCCCTCCAGGGCAGGAAGACCCTGGGGACCTGGGGCCGACGCAGGGAGTGCAACCAAGCCTTGTGTCTGGCCAGGTTGGTCTGTGTGTAGCAGGAGTAGGTGTGACAGTTTTTAAAGAATAAAGTCAGGCACCCATTCCGCCTGCTGTGTGACGGAGAGCAGCGGTGAACAGCGAACGAATGCAGAGGGAGACTGCGGTTTCCCTAGCGTCGGCCCAGCTGGACCGGATGGGCCTCTCCAAAGCCTCGCTCTGCAGCCTCTGGAAACAGTGGGCCAGTGACAGCCTGGCCGGGCAGCTTCAGCTGTTGTTATATTTGAGCTGTTAGGTTTCATCATATGGAAAATACATTAAAAAGGTGCCAAGGTGCTTCCGAGGCAGATCTTACAGGATCCAGGAAATCTGTGAGCCTCAGCTCCATTCTTGCAGGTTTACTTGGCCCCATTTATCATAGCCTCCCCTCTTATTTCTTGGTTTCTATGCTAATCAGAACTGGCCTATAAAATTTCCCACATCTATGACAATATATTCTGACAATATATTTAGGTAAATGAGGGGGAAAATAACTGTTGAGATGTTTAATAAGTACACTGAAATGTTAAAATGTAAAAGCTGCTGGGCTTGGTGGCACACAACTGTATTCCAGGCACTTGGGAGGCTGAAGCAGGAGGGTCACCATGAGTTCAAGGCCAGCCTGGGGTACATAACCAAGTTCAAAGCCAGTCTGAACTGCACAGCAAGACTCTGTCTTTAAAAAATGTAAACCGTTACTCATGGCAGAGAGATGCATACACACTTGTGGTTTGGTTACTGGGTTGAAACTTAAATTTTGTAGCTGGATACAAAGTCAACACTCAAAAATCAGTAGGCTTCCTGCACACAAATAACAAACTCACTGAGAGAGAAATCAGGGAGACAGCACCGCTCACAGTAGCATCCAAATAAATAAAATACATAGGAATCAACCTAACAAAGGAGGAAAGAGACCTCTACACTGAAAACTTAACTACTCTGAAAAAGGAGGTTGAAGAGGATGCTAGGGAATGGAGAGATCCCAGGCTCTTGGGTAGGAAGAACCAATATGGTGAAAACGGCCACACTTCCAAAACTGTTACACAGATTCAGTGCAATCCCCATCAAAATCCAATAGTGTACCTCACAGAATTAGAGAAACAGTCCTAAAGTTCTCCAGGAACCAGGAGAGACCTAGAACAGCAAAGGCGGTACTGGGCAACAAAGAAATGACGGGGCATCACAATCCCTGACTTGAAATTATACTGTAAAGCTACTGTGGTAAAAACAGTGTGGTACTGGCAAAAAATCAGACCCAAAGATCAGTGGCACAGATTAAGGCACCAACAATTTCAAATAATAACCTTTACTGTATTTCATTCTCTTGTTTGGCAGATGTGTGCTGCTCACCTTCCCGCGGAGGCCGAGGCAGCGAATCATTATCAGGCCGTGTGCCGCGCCCTGTTTACAGAGACCATGGAGCTCCACACATTCCTGACCAAGATCAAGAGTGCAAAAGAGGTGGGTGCTGCCGCTGGGTGTCGCTGGCTCGGGCTTCACCGCCCTTCTGAGCTGCGCTGGGATCACTGGAGAGGAAGCTGCTAGGGAAAGTGACATTGTGTCCACTTTATAAAGCCAGAATTTTCATGACGTTTCATTCCACACAAGACCCACAGTTGGGGGGTCCGTTTGACATGGCGCCTGCCCCCCACCCTTGCTGTGCTCAGCTGTTCAGGTTTCCTTCCCACACGGCTCGGCTCGGCAGGTCAGGTCCATTTGGATTTCCTGATGGTGCGATCTCTGCACGCCTCCTGTGGGCTGCAGCTTCTTATGGATACCTTTTATTTATGTATTTTTTCTTTGCGGTGATGGGGATTGAACCCAGGGAGTGCTGAGCTACATCCCTAGTCTGTTCTTGTTTTATTTTGAGATGGGGTATTGCTAGGTTTCCTGGGCTGGCCCTGAATTAGGCTTCCTCCTGCCTTAGCCTCCCACATAGCTGGGGTTAGCAATGCACACACGGCACCCTGGTATTGCTGACATCTTAACTTTCCCTTCCAGATTGTGTCCCCTGCACCTCGAGGCCACGCTTTGGCCCTTGTTTGCAGGTGTCCTGTCTTGTCCCAGCACCATTGTCTGTCTTCTAGCAACTATTGGCCTGGCGTACTGTTGATGTCTGTCCCTTGATGATGCCCTTTGGGCTCTGTGGGGTCAGTTGGCCAAATGAGGCTCCCAGCTGCCCTAGGCCAGATCCCCGAGCCTTCTGCCCTCCTCCTGGCACTGCGCTGTCTTGCATCCCCTTGCAGATCTGTGGCCGGGTCCTCTGGGAGGCTCCCTGCCAGGCAGGAGGCCATGCGTGGGGCCTGCAGCTCTGAGCCCGACAGCATCGTTCACCAGCTACTGCCCCACCGCTGTCCTTCAGGGCTACCTTTGCCTCCTGCCGTGCCTTTTAGGAAAACCAGAGCAAACTGGAGCATCAGTGTGCTAGGAGAAGCCAGGCTCCACTCTCCAACTTGTAGAGTCGGTAACATACGAGGAGCTGGAGCAGGTGCCAGGCCCAGGTGCCAGGCCCAGAGAGGATGTGGTGGGATGTAGGTTCAGGTTCTGGACGCTGGGTGCTGGGTGTGAGGAGGCTGCTCTGCAGGGCAGGACCATGGCAGAGTAAGTTCACCCACACTCGGAGACCTAACATGGCCGTTGACAGTGGCACTGCAGTCGGTGGCCACGGTGGTAGGCTGGAGACGAATGCTGCTAGCTTACTGGTGGGGCTGGCCTGGTACACAGGGTCCCAGATTTGACCTCCAGCAACAGAAAGAGGGAGAGAGGTAAAGGAAAAGGAAAAAGGAGGCAGCACAGGCTACTGAGTGGCTTCATGAGACACTCTCCAAATGAAAAGGCTGGGGTGCAGCCTGACCCAAAGGTGCTGGACCCAGGCCCCGCCGTTTGCTCCACGCGGGTCATGCTGCCCTCTGTTCCGGCCGCCGCACACCTCTGCTGTGTGTCGCCCTCATAGCAGCCCCCATGTGGCATGCGCAGTGGAGTCTGTCCTTAGAGGGCCTGGCCAGCGGGTGGCAGTCGGACCTCCACAGGTGCTGTGGGCCAGCCGGGCACATCACCCAGTCAGGGGGCCCCTGTGACCAGGCATGACCTAGAGGAAGCCATGTGAAGGCCCGGGGTGGAGGCAGCGGGCAGTGGAGGAGGGGCCTCATCCCCAGAACCCGGCTGGGGCGGGCTGTGCTGTGCGTGGAGCTGGTGCTGACTGCTGAAACCACCAGGAAGCAGGAGTGGAGAGAGGGTGGGACTGGGTGGGAGGCCCTCTCCTTTCACTGCACCCAGCCCTACGTCCCGTCACCTCCCAGCAGAGTCAGTGAGGGTCTGTCCACAGTGGAGGTGGTGCCCTGCCAGTCACCTTCCACAAGGCCATGTCGGAGCTCTGGAGACTGGACCGGCACAGGTCCAGACGGAGCTATGGGATCAGGCACCGAGGGCCCTGAAGGCAGTGGGTGAGGGAGGCGGGAGAGCGCGGGCGGCCCTGCCTGGGAGATGGGTGGAGGGAAGCCATCTGGCCTGGGGTGCCTCGACCGCGCTCCCAGATTCCTCATCTGTGTGCAAGTCTCCAGCAGGAGGTGAAGGGCAGAATCCGGGCCAGGGCCTGTCTTGCTGATTAACGCTCTGTACCTGGGGAAACCGAGTCTCCCTCCCGCCCTGCCACCCTCAGGCCCTGTCCCTTGGGGCTGCTGGCTCTGCACCCACACCACCTCCAAACCTCCAGAGCACACTGAGCACCAGGGCACAAGTGCCTGGCAGAGCAAGGCATCCACTGGCACCTACCCAAGGCATGGACGTCCAGATGCTTAGACAGCTTTCACTGGTCTGTAATTTGTTCTAAAACTCATCAGTCACAGTCCTCTCCTAAATGTGATAAAATCCTAGGAAGGGAGGGTGACTTCAAATGCAAATTAGGGTTATTTTGTCTCCCGCTGCTAATATTTTACCAAATACTGAAACTGTGGAGTAAGGAGAGGGCTTGTTTTGAGTTTTTCAGAGATCACAGTGAGCATAGTTTAGGGAAACTTTATTAAGTGACTTCTGTCATTTCAGTTAGTCTTGGGCAGAGTGAAATCTTTGTGCTCGCTCCATCTTAACATGAATAAAGGGTCTCGGCATGTGGAGGGCTGTGTCTGCCCCTGTATGCCTCCCTTGTGGGCAGTGTGTTTTCCCAGCTCTGGCTCTAGCACCACCAGAGACACAACTGTGGCGTGAAGGGGCGTGGAAATTGCTCTAGACCTGAGTTGGGTTTGTACCCCTGAGTGGTGACAGAAAGGACCAGAAGTCTGGGCACGCTGTGGTTAATGAGATCGTCCCTCAGCTGGGGCTTTCTCAGTCTCACCCTTGCCTGTCTTTTCTGTTTGGTCTTCATCTTTGTTGTGACTGCAGTATGAGTGTAGAACGCTTGCTCATGGGCAAAATCACACAGCCTCTGTGCCATGTGTCACTGCTGCAGGTTCCCCAAGAGCATTTGCAGAAAGGTTGTGGAAAGGCTCTTCCCAGACCGTATTTGGGGTGGAGACAAGAACCAGTTTCCTAAAACACAAGGGAGACTCCGAGAAAAACAGTCCACTTGTGTATCAGCTGACAGGAATTTAAATGATTCTCTGAGTATTTGCCATGCAGTTCAGAGAGGAGTCTGGATTTGTTTCTCAAGAGGGCAAAGCTGGAGCTGCAGGCATCGTGCAGCCCTCGGCACTGGCTGGAGGACAGCTCTGGGACGCAGAGCCACTGCATGTGGTCTCAGTCAGCCTTCTCGCCCTGCTGCAGGCCTGGCTGGCATCTGTGATGACATTTGTGCAAGCGAAGAAAAAGCATCACACAGACACTGAAATAGAATTGAGTTTGTTTCGAAAACCAGAAAAATCTGTGGTTTAATTTCAAATAACTCATTTGCTTTTTTTTGTTAACAAAAACCCCTGAGCTTTCTAGTCATGTATTGACCAAGCTTGTTTAGTTCTTGTATTTACAGATTGTCAACTATTCTACATTGATCTGTTGCTGAAGTGGGATTTGATTTCATGACCAGACTACAGAGAGGCATCATTTGGTAAAAACAGACCTGGGTAGTCCAGTGGAGAAGAGGCCCTATGGTGCCAGCCTGAAAGCCAGAGAGTCTGGATTAGATCTTTGTGCTGCTTTTCACACTGTCCTGCCAGAGGACCACAAGACATGCGTGGGGAAGTGTGAACACATATTTCTAAGTTTATGCCAATAAAGTAAACCATAGCTCTGAGTTGCAAATGACAAAATCTCACTCAGAGCAGCCTGGCAGGGACAATGGAGGGTTTAGGCTCCTATGACTGGAGGTCTAGGGTACAGCTGCCCCCTGGAGGACAGCCCCCAGCCTGTAGCTTCACCGGAAGTCTTTGCTGTGGTTTAGGCTGAGGCCCTGGAGTGAGGTGCATAGATGTTGTGTCTTGGGTACCAGTGGGGGTTGCTGGCCACATCCTCACCCTAGGGAGCCAGGGCAGGTACCTGAGCCCCTGGGGTGCATTACTGTGAGAACACACATCTGTGTCACAGATGGGGGCAGTTTGTAGGCCAGAGCAGCTGACTCCAAGCCCACTGGGCTCCTGGAGGCCATCGGAATTGTTCTGAACATTATAAACTTACAAAGATGGGTGTGTTTTCAGCCCTTGTCACTGTCTTCTTTCCTGGTGGTCAGGAACCTGCAGAACAGCTGTGGGGTGATGGCCATGGGGTGGGTGGAGCATGGCCCCAGTGTATGGGGAGCTGGCAGCGGCCACCCATGGCCACCGCACAGTGTGTGACGTGGCCCGGTCACTTCACTGCTCCTCTGGGGTGTTGGGGATGCATTGCGTCTCTCTGCTAGTTGTATTATTAGTAATGGTACCATCTGCTGGCCAATCGCAACCCCGAGTGGGCGGCCTGAGAGTAAGTGGGCTGGGTATTTTCCTGCCTGGAGTCACTGCAGCACAGAAGCAGGCTCTCTCCAGCTGCTGCAGGATTCAGAACTGAGAGGAGAAGGTGTCAGCTTCCTTTGGGATGATTTTCCCTTCCTGTGCTCCTAAAGCAAAGCTCTGCTGGAGGACTTAGGGGTTAGACACTCGTGGTCAAACATGTCTTGGTTTTCTGACTGACCAGGTGTGGTCACCAGAGGCCTGTCCTGGAGACCCAGGTGTCTGCCTGGGGCTCCTGTTGGAGTGCAGCTGTGCACACCAGGTGATCAAGGCACACGGATGTGCATGGTGGGGGTGTGGGCAGGTAGGCCTCCATGCAGAGGTGCGTTTGGCATTAGCTCGGCAGTACCTGAGGTCTCCTGAAATCCCTTTCTCCCACAGCTAGTGGATCCTTCCCTCTGTAGAATGGATCCCCCAGGCCCTGGCTCTTTCTGGTGGAGCGTGGGTCACACCCCTAGAGGAGAAAACAAATGCATCTGCCCTGGGAAACGGTCCCTGCACAGCTCTGGGTCGGGCACTTGGTGCAGATTATAGACTGGGGATGAAAGCTACGGCCCCAGTGTTTAGAGGCAGCTGACCCAGACCTTGAGTGTTAGAAATTGAGTGTGAGTCCGACAGGTAGAAAGCGGAAAACCTCGAGTGCCAGGGTTGGTCCCCCTCATCCACAGTGAGCTCTGTCATCGATCCTGTGAGAGCCCACTTAGGAGGCGTGAAGTAGACACTGCCCAGCTGTTCCAGAGACGAGCTGAGCCTGGGGGCGGGTGAGCCCCTCCCATCCATCCCCTGGTGCCTTCCGCCCCTGCCGCGTCCCAGAGTCTGGTGTCCTCGTCTTCTGCCCGCTCCCCTCACCTGTGGTGAGGCCAGTGGTGTTGAGCAATGCTTTGACCCGCAGCTCCTGAAGGGTGAATGGTGGTGCTTAGCCTGGTAAGGCTGCTGCTGCCCAGTGCTGATGGTGGATGGGACCAGAGTCCCCACCAATGGGCGGGGAGCCCAGCGTCCATGCAGAGCGCTGCATGTAGGTGACAGCTGACTGCCGACAACCTCGCATCCTCCTGAGGCTGCCCCTGTGCCAAGCAGGGTGCACACCACAGAGTCCACGTCACAGGTTCTTCCTCAGCCTCTTAGCACAGTAGTGCAGAGGGATCGTTGCCTGATGGTGGACAGCAGCCCTGTTGGACAAGGCCCTGGACAAGGCTGCAGACCCAGTCACACTGCCCACAGCAGGGACTGGACTTTCCCTTTCAAAACAGCATCTCCAGTAAGAGAACCAATAGTGCATTATTTAGACTGTAGTTTTTTCAAGTGCTGAAAGTAATTCCATTTTTTCATATTAACATTTCTTTACATTATTAAGAACAGAAAAGCAGGTAGCATTATCTTCTTTGTACAGATAGCTAATAGGAAATGTTTAGAAGCTAAAAATAAATGGCAGAAATATTTCACTCGAATTTTTGTGTAAAACAAGCTAGATTTCATGGAGTTCGTATTCCATCTGAATCCAAGCAGGACTGTTGCTTTGATGGTGCTTATTTAAATAAAAATACAAAAAAAAAAAAAAAAGGTGAGGGGTTTAGCTCAGTAACTTGAGCACTTGTCTGGTAAGCACAAGGTTGTGAGTTCAATCCCTGGTACACACACACGAAAAGAAAAATACGACTGGAGAAGTTCCAATTCTCTGTTCACCAACTCTGGGGAGAACAGGCATGAGGCCCCCAGGACAGCAGGCTCAGGGGTCACTCATGTGGTTCCCGCCCTGGAGAGGACTGTGCACTTGACAGCCCCTTCTGTTTCTCAGCATACACCATGGTCAGGCAGTCCTTCTTGCTGTGGTAGGGTTTTTGGGGGACTCTTTTGGTCAGGGGGAGGTGAGCTAAAGCTGTAGGAAGAAAAATGTGACGTATGTCTCCAGTCCTTACTGCTCTTTGTTTTGTAAGACTTGAACTATTTTTGATAACAAAAGTAAACATGGGAAATGGTAAAAAAATGTGTTTTATCAAAATTGTTCACTAACATGAAACCGAAAAGTGGCAAAGCTGTGGTTGCTCCTGGAGATGTGACTGGAACCTGGAGAGGGCGCAGCAGCAGGGAACCCAGGGTGGCGAGGAGGCCACAGGAGAGGCTCACTGCGGGAGGACAGGAGCTGGGGAGTTCTGTCAGACCTGAGGGGTGAGGGTAGGAGAGCTCTCTGCAGGACTCTCCTTTGAGGTCAGGGGTGCTGGAAGTAGGTTGGGGCTGACAGAGCTGTCGCAGTCCATCCCTGAAGATGCCCACAGGAACCAGCTGTAGAAGTCAGCAGTGTCTCCTTTGGTGATACTGTGACAACGTGGCCCCCCAGCTAGTATCCTTCAGTTTCCTGGTTGCCCCGGTAACGGTTCCTGTTCCTGTGCCAGTTGCTCCTGTGTCTTAGAAACGGCTGGGTGCTGTGATGCACATTGCATAAACCAGTCCCCAGTGGACAGGCCGTTCTGCCTCTGCGCTTCCTGCGTGCTTCTCCCACATAAGCTCTGGACCACCAGAGATTGGGGCCTGATATTCTGGGGTGATCCCGACCAGTGCCCGTCGACGTGAATAAATCTGCCTCCAGATCCTGGGTGTCCTTTCAGTGTTTCCACTTGCTGTTGCAGTATGTCTATGTGTGTTCCACCTGGAGATACCTGCTGAGAGTTTGCACTTCAGCTCGTATTTCAAGTAAAACTGCTTTCATTTGTGTTTTCGTTTCTCCTGGCAGAACCTTAAGAAGATCCAGGAAATGGACCAGAGTGACGAGTCCTGCACCGACCTGGAGGAGCTGAAGAACACAGACTGGGTGAGATTCAGGGTCCTGCCAGCCTCACAAGTGCTGTTCCTGAGGAGCAGGCAGAGGGGTCTGGGTGCTTAGTCTTAGATGCAAGGAATAACCTGTCCCACTTGTAGACCTTGCTTAGTTTATTAGATCAACCCGATGTCTCTGGGAATTTTGATATCTTAAGTATTTGCATGTGTAATCATTTTTATACCTTCCCATACCCTTGCACATGCTCAAGGTAAAGCTGTTTTTCCAAATGAGTAAGAACCAGTGTGGTACATTCATCAGCCCAAGGGCCGGGAGCTGCCTCTGGCTCAGGGTGGAAGTGTGGAATCTCTACTGCAGGGTCGCAGAGGAGGCACTGTGGGGCAAGTAACACTATCTCCTCCATGGAAATAGGTCCCAGAGATGCCAAGAGGCCTGTCCTCATAAAAGCCCAGAGCTGATTTTATGAGGGCCTCGGGGCAGGGCCATGACCGTGGTGAAGTGTCAGATGGGGCTGTCCAGGCATTGGGGAGTACACGGGAGGATTCTGGCTTCCTGGGCCCAGGGTCCTGGATCCGGAATGATGTCATGAACCAAGAGAGCCAGGAAGAGGTGGGGCTTGAGGACGCAGCCAGGTCACTTTGGGCCATGTTGGGCTTTGATTGTTTGCTTTTCCCGTCTCTTCCAGAGGCAGTGTGGGTGTGAGAAGCCATTGTGTTAAAGCACAGTTTGATGTAGAAGCCCTTGGTCCAACCCCCATACCACAAAGAAAAGACATTTACCGTCTGATAAGTTTTGACACCTGTGTGTGTACAAAACACACACGCACTCGTGCACCAATGGATATACCACAATTTATTCATCCATCTATTGATAGTAATCTCATATTGGTTGATGTATTTACTGAGATATGCTGATGTCAGCTGGGAGCTCCTAAGAACAACATTAAAAAACAAGTTGTATTGAATTAGCAGATAGTGTTGTCATCTCAGGGTAATGTTGATTATTGGTTGCCTTTTGTATGGAATACTGTGGTAATGTTGCTCAAGGTGTATTTCATCTTAGCTAATAGCATTTTTTAAAAATAGCTCTTCCTAGTCACTGAAGCCAGAAGAGTGACACAGGTATTCAAAAGTTAGTGAACAGCTCACATGGTGGAAGTAGAATTCCCTGCTGCGTCGTTCGCACTGTGCTGGTTCCCCCAGGAAGGCATAGGTGCTCCCCTCTGCCTCCTCCCGCTGTGAGGAAGCTCAGAGCAGCCCTGGGGAGACAGGAAGGAGGAGGAGGAAGGGGCAGTTAGGCCCCGGGCACTCAGGCCTCCTCAGGAACCAAGGCTAAGCGACAAAGTCTCCTGTGATGACACCATGTGTTCCTTTATGTGATAACCTTGACCTTAATATCTGAAAAATGGTAAGACTTTGCTAGACAGTGCTCGGCAGACAGGGCTGTGTTAGAGTCCCATCTGGATGCTTTTGTGGGTCGCAGTAGTCGGGCTGGGGCACATTCAGCGTGTGTGAGGCTCTGTGTCAGCGTCGAAACAGCAGCACGGACTCAGTGTGAGGAGCTGAGGTTAGGGTTTGTGTGTGGGTTTTCTAAAGCCTGAGGAAGTAGCAGAAGGTGTATTTAAAAGGGGAGATGGTGTTTGACCTGAATCTGGAGGATTGAGAGAGCTGGGGCAAGAGCATCCCAAAAAGTGCAGATGTCCTGCGGTTATTATTCTGGAGTATCGCCCTTGGCAGAGTCCAAGGGCCTCTAGAAGGAGTATTTTAGAAGGTGCTCAGTGGATGGGCCCAGTGCTAAGCAGCTTCAATCCTTCTGGAAAGAGAGACTGAGAGATGGTATTATCTGTTTCTAAAATCTCAATTATTATCAAGGACATTTTTGAGAAATTTAACCATTTATTTTATGTACAAAAAGCTACTTTTTCTGATCCTGGAGATCAGACCCAGGGCCTCGTGCATGCCCAGCCCACTTGACACAGTTTGTGCTTCTCTGGCTCCTTGTTGTGTATAAGTGCACTGACGTCGCTGAGTGGGGGGTGTTTCTGTGAGCGTGGCGTTGGTGACTTCGCTGAAGCCGAGGCGGTGGAGAGAATGTAGTGTGCACAAAAAGTGCTTTCCCCCACCTCTCACCTTATTCTCAGGACTCCTGAGGATGGTCAAGACCACTTAGAATTTGTAGATAAGATAACTAAAGTGTGTGCAAAGATGCCATAAAAATTGTCATTTTTGAGCTTTTATGTGTGCAGAGCTCTACATCACTGATTTTCTCAAGTTGTAAAGTCCCATTTTCCCTTTCTGGTGAGAAGGGCTCAGGTAGGGTATAGCAGCTGGTGCCAGAATCACAACTAGTCAGTTACCTGGCAGCTATGCCCACAGTACTGTGGGGTTCTGGAGCAGCAGCACAGCACCCCCAATCCATGGGACCCATCCTCCCTGGGTGAGGCCAGCCTCGTTCCTGGGCTCAGGGCAGAACCAGACCTGTGTGCCTGTGCTTTCAAAGCCAGTGGTCATGGCACAGCTGCTGCGACCCAAACCCTGAGTCGGGGTAAGAACTAAATGGAGCAGGCAGGGCACAGGCAGTGTGTCCTGGCACAGCTGGAGCACAGCCAGCACCACAGAGGCCATACATTCTCTGCCGACCTTTGCACAGCTCTGGTACCTTGAACTAGAACCACGTTCGCCCCAGCTCCTCTTCCTGGAGACGCAGGGGTTCAGGGCCCACAGTCAAATTGACCGTGACCCTCCCGCTTGGCACCTCTAGGCGCGCTTCTGGGTCCAGGTGATGAGGGACTTGCGCAACGGGGTGAAACTGAAGAAGGTGCAGGAGCGGCAGTACGACCCGCTGCCCATCGAGTTCCAGCTCACGCCCTACGAGATGCTGATGGAGGACATCCGAGGCCGGCGCTATACCCTGCGCAGAGTGATGGTGAGCGGACAGCAGGCCTGCCTCCCCAGCGACGGGCACACCCATCACACATTGGGGTTAGAGACGGGGGCACAGACACACAGCTCCGCCACCCAGAGAGAGGTCTGTGAGTGTCTTGGGTCTGACTGTCAGTCGTTTATGCTATGTGTTTAATTTGGAAAAAACACAGGCTAATACTGTTTGTAATCAGTCATTCCCTCCCACTTGGCTCCTCCAGGTGTGCTTCACAGTGTTGAACACATTGTGAATTTTTTTTCCATGCTGGTATAGTCAACCTGGCTTTAAAGGGTAAGGGTTAGGGTTATGGTCTTTGCTCACTTATGGCTCTGCTGCACTCATTGGCAGCTTCCCCTGCTCCTGTGCCTCGGCGGCGGGTCTCTGTGCAGCCACGGCGTGGGCCTGGGGGTAAGATCGCGGAAGCAGAGCCTGCCTCTCACTATACCCAAGCCCAGCACAACCTTGCCATCCCCAGCCACCTCCTCCTGTCTGGACGGGCACAGCATAGTGATCCAGGCACTGCCAGTGGCTGCCCGTCTGCTTCGGTTGCAGCTGTCCGGGCCCTGTGGGGCCCAGCTCTCCATGGGTGCTTGTGCAAGGCAAACAACGGCCTGGATTCCATCCCTGACCTCATCATGTATATACACATACGGAGCATGCACACAACCAGTGCACACACTGCACCCACACACATACATGCATACAAGAAGACAGGTTCCACAAAAATACACGGGTAAAGCACATTGTCGGCATGTCACCATTTTGAGAAGGTGGATATTCAGTACCTGGGCAGCAACACAGAGCCTTCTGTGACCCCAGCACAGGGAGGGTGATGGCTGGGGTGACAGCACCTTGCCAGCTGGCTGGTGGCCCCCTCACACCATCTTACACCCACACCCATGTCTGCTGTGGACCTCGGCCCTGCTGCTCTAAGGTGAAGGGGGTCAGAGTAGATGCCTGCGTGGAGAGGGCAGCTGGCGAGAGGTGGATTCTGCACGGGATGACAGGGAAGGCTGACTGCATGCAGTATGTGGGGGATTTTTAGTCTCCCACTTTGGGCTTCACGGGTGGGCAGTGCCAGTTTTGGCCTTGGCTCTGTGCCATCCTGGCCTGGCTGCTGCAGACCTAGATGGCAGTCGGGTGATGGCTCAGACGTGGCGTCCTTCAATGGGCAGGGAACCAGCCGCAGTGGCAGCTCTGCGTCTGTTTTGCTCAGACCAGTCCTGGAGGCAAATCTGTCACAGTGGCACAGCTGTGCCTGGTGGGCGGCAGCCTATGGGTGGAGGCAGAGACTTTTTGTGGCTTTCTAGGGATTCTTTTTAAATTTTTGATCTAGGCATTTCTTATATTTCTAAAAAAATGTCTTTAGCATGTGGCTTTCAAAGGGGGGGACGTCAGTAGAAGTAGAGCAGGCACAGCCGCAGCGCCACTGTCCTCGCCTGCACTGCCATCCTGCCAGCCCCTCGTCACCTGTGCCTTCTCACAAGCATGAAAAGCGTAGAGGGCTTTTACACTGGGAGATGCTTGGTAAACACAGGGAACAGTTGCTGCATTCCCATTCTTAGTTTCAGAGGTTTTTCATTGGAAGAAATGTGTCTCGTGTATGATTCCCCAAATGATGGAACCACACTGAACTCGGGCCCACAGCTATTTTCACGGTTCTTGTCCACTTCCTTGAGTGACTCTGTCCTCGTGCAGTAGCTGGCAGGGAAGCACAGCTGTGTTCCCTGCCACCGTCATGCAACTTTCGTGCTTCTCTCTGCTAGGTGAATGGGGACATTCCCCCGAGGCTGAAGAAGAGCGCCCATGAGATCATCCTCGACTTCATCCGGTCCCGACCGCCTCTCAATCCGGTATGCCATGCAACGAGCCGTGTCTTAGTTACTTTTCTCTTGTTGCCGGGACAAAATATATGACGCCCAAAGTTAAGGAAGGGGGGTTTATTTAGCTCTGTTTGTGGAGATTTCAGTCCGTAACCAGCTGGCTCCAAGGCAGGGTGGCATGGCACTGGGGCACCAGCTCAAGGTGGTGGAAGGCAGCAAAAGTGGGGAGAGCATGCTTTCTCCTTTATACTGTAAGTGGGCTGCTTACCCTTGGGTGGGTGTAGCACTCATAATCTCGATGCCCTCCTCTTACATGGGATAAGGATGTTTACAAAGTGAGGGCCCTGGCCCCCTGCTGAGTCATTTAGTTAGGCTCTAAACTTCTCATGTTGACACAGTGAGCAACAAGGTAGAGCAGGAAAGGCCAGTCCTGCACACCCTGGGATGTAAACTGCTGAGTTACTTAGTGAAGTTTCTAGACATCTCAAGTTGGCACAATGTTTCAACATCACAGCTTAGTTCAATGCTTCCTTTCTGTGGAGCCTTTTATTCTAAGCACCTTGGAGCCACCTGCAAGCTGCATTGTTAGGTCAGCAAAACCTTAAGGTCCACAGCCAGGGAGCAACAGCCAGTGGCTCCCAGTGTGGTCTGTTCAGAGCAAATGCTCACATCCCGGCCACTGTCTCCCACCAAGGTTTCCGCCAGGAAGCTGAAGCCCACCCCTCCCCGGCCACGCAGCCTCCACGAGAGAATCTTAGAGGAGATCAAGTCCGAAAGGAAGCTGCGGCCTGTCTCACCCGAGGAGATCCGCCGCAGCCGGCTCAGTGAGTGTGCGGAGACCTGCGCGCTTGCTGGGCAGGTGCACTGCGCACTGCGGGGAGGCCCGTGGGCCAGCACAGGAGAGCTGCCCGCCCCGCCCCGCGCTGGTTCTTGGCTTGGCTTATCCGTGTTCCTCCCCCTCCTTTTTCCCCTCCCCCGATGTCTCCCATACCAACACCCACTTCCCTTGTACCTGAGGCTTGTGTTGGAGTCCACAGGACAGGAAACCCTCTCCTGGTCTGATGCTGGCAAGTGAGCACGCCATGGCAACTCCACAGCTTCTAGATAGGCTTCAGGCGGTGTCTGCTTCCGCACCACTGTGCACCCCGGCAGGAGGCTGAGGACCCCCTCGCCTGCACTCTGGGTCCTGTAGCAGTGAACAGGGTCATGGAGCTGCATTTCCTGTGCTGCGATGCATACACAGAGGTCGGGCTTTGCAGTTAAGGCAGTGGGGTAGCATCCACTCAGCACTCCGTCATCTTAGTTGTGGGCTTCCTTTAGGTTGCTGTTTGGTGGTAGTGTGGGGGATTGAACCGACGGCCTCATGTGGAGTTACATACCCAGCTACCTAGGCTTTTTTTTTTTTTTCGAGAGAAAGTTTCACTGTAGCCCAAGCTGGCCTTGAACTTGCAGCAGTCTTCCTGCCTCAGCCTCCCAAGTGCTGGGATTACAGGCGTGTGCAACTGCACCTGGCGTTAGGCAGTTTTTAATACCATCATGAATGCTGTAAACACATCAGTTTTGATTTATAACAAGACCATATTGAGAGGCATTTGTAAGCATTTGTTTTGCTACTCTCCACCAATTTTTAAGATTAAAAATGCTGCAAGAAGTCAGAGAGCATCATCTGGGAGCAGATGGCAGAGGGAATCTGTCCAGTCTCTTCTCTGAGCTGCTGTGTCCTCCTGGGCCCAGCTCTAAGCCACAGCAGCACTGTGAATGCGCCGACCTGCACACATGCCAGGGGATCCGTGGAGGGGAGCCTGTGTTCCCCCAGGCCCTCCTGGCCCTTGGTTGGTTGTGTTTCTGACCACCTGGCAGCCAGGCCTGTGTGCATGACTTCCTGATGAGCCCTGGTCTGTCCCTGCCCACACCACCCCCTTCCTGTCACCCTGGCCCCAGTGGCATTTCCACTTCTGGACACCGGCAGGTCCCACATCTGATCCTCCTGGGACGCTGGGACCTCCAGGCTAGCGGGGTCTTGCTGGCCTCATCCTTGCCTCTCTAGCACAGGACTGGCTGGACAGAGCTGTTGTGCAGGTGTTAAAACAGTGAGTACACCTCTGGGGGTCACAAAGCTACCTGTCCCTCTGTGCTCTAGGACAAAAGTTTCTCCACAATGTCCCACCCACACCAACTCCGCATGGCAGTGATCTGAATGTGAGCCCAGCCTCATGGGCTCTTTCCTAGGGTCCTGCTGGCATCCCTGAGGTACACACAGTCGCACAGCGCACAGCATTTCTTCCAGTAAAAGAGTGTGTGGCTTTCCTCATGCATGAGACCCAGCCCAGAGGAGTCGGGAAGTGCTGTTGAAGATGACGGTTCCAGCACTGCACTGAGAGAAGGAAGGTGCGAGGAATGGAAGAGACCTCAGCCAGACCTGGAGAGGAATGCGTTTCCTCGAGCAGGGCTTATGCCATGCACTAGAGCGAAGCACAAAGCGAAGTGGACTGGGCTTGGGACGGGTGTCAGGGCATCACCCTGATGTGAGGAACAAGACTGGCACCCTATGGGGGGCGATGGCAGTGGATATTGGACATCTGGTCCCTTAATTTGTCCAACAGGTTTTTGCAAGCTTTTGGTGCATCAGTCTTTTTCCAGCAGCTTCCAGGCATCAGATGCACGTGGGGCATTTGCAGCACACAGCCCAAGTGCCTGATGTGGTCGGAAGATACAGTGGACACTCAAGCATTATTCCAGTTGGGCACAGTACCTGCCTGGCAAGCATGAGGTCCTGAGTTCGATTCCCCATACGCCCCAAAAAATTGTTACAGTGAAAGACACCCTGTCACTCATTCCCCTGAAGCCCTCCCCTCACTTCTGACTCCTTCTCCGGTTAACCTGGCCCTATCTGCAGCAGTCCTGGGTCCTCTTTCCTGAGTGTCCTGAATCCATTCGAAGTGCTGTGTGGTCTTGTCTGACTGTGGGGAAGAGCCGGTGGACACTGTGCCCAGTCCAGTGGGAAGGTGGGCAGGACACAGCTGCCTTTCTGTTGGATTGTCTGGAGCTGCTGCATAAAGCCCTAAGAACACTGGGGTAGGTGCTCAGAGAGGGGGGAAGTTACAAGAGGGTTTGTGGCAAGTCTGTTACCGAACCCATTTGTAAAATGTAAATATCCAGCATGTATTCTGATCATACTGTATAGCTTTAAACGCTACCTCTACTCGAGGGCCAGGAATCCTCCTAAGGAGTGGAGGAGACACAGTTGCACCTGGGTGTCGCTCAGATGGTTTCTCTGACTGCTAAGAGTGCTGCCAAGGGGCTCCTGGACGGTGTCGAGGTGGGCGGGCATCAAGCTCATCCCTCTCACTGACTGTGACCCCCCAGAGCTGTGGATGCAAATCTCCCTGTGCTTTTTCCCACGCATGTTGCATTTGTTAGTCCATGGCGTGGTGGCTCAGTGCCCTGTGGAGCTCATCTGCATGTGGTTCGTCAAGCTCGTTTCTCCTAGCGAAGCATCCTGAAGTTCAGCCATGTCTCACATTTTATCTAACTTACTCTTTTCAGAGGCTCAGTGTTCTTTATGTTTATTAATATTTATTTATTTAGGGTTTTTATGACACTGGTTCTTGCTATGTAGTTTAGGCTGGTCCTGCAGCCTAAACTGGCCTCAGACTCCCAGCAGTCTTCATGTCTCAGCCTCCCGAGTGCCAGAATTACAAGTGTGTGCCCCCACACCCAGTGGTCGGTGCTGTTCTGTGGCTCATACGTGCCACGTTTCTTTACCATCTGTCTGCGAATAGACAGCTCGTTTCCACAACTGGCTTGTGTGAACAGTGCTCCAGTGGACACGGGTGCTCTAATGTCCCTCTGAATTCCTGATTTAAAGTTTTCAGAGCTTTCCACGGAAGTGGGGTTGCTGGTCATGGTCACTGTGTTGTGTTTTCTTTTGGGGCCTCTGCGTTTCTACAGTAGCTGCACCTGTGTGTTTGCACGCTGTGTGACCTGCGGTGTGTCTGTGCCTCAGAACAGCTGCCTTTGCCGTGTCCAGTGCTCCTTGTAGGTTTGCCGTGATCTGAGTTTCTTGATGACTAGAGTACCTGTTCCGTGAGGGCACCTTCACCTTCTTCAGAGAAATGTCAGTTCGTTTTTCAGTCAGGTCCTTTGTTGTGTTGCCCGTGAGTCTCAGGACCTCGTCGTGTGTTTCGGGTGCAACCCCCGAGGCTGATGGATTGCACGCTCCTCTCTGTGCTCACCCTTGCTGCAGTTCTGTTTGTTTGTTTTGATTTTGGTTTTCTGGCTTTGCTTTCTTTGCCGCCTGTGTTTTTGGTGTCATTTCTAATGAAGTCATTGCCAAGACCAATATGGAATGTTCCCATTTTCTTTTCTTCTCTTTTTTTAATACCAAGTACATTTATTAGAAAAGAAGAAAGTTATGAAATATCCTCATATCTTTCCTTAAGATCTTTCTGGTTTTCTATAGGAGTTTTACAGCTTCAGATTTTAGGTTTAAATCTTTGATCCTTTTTGCCTTGGTCTCTGGCTACCATGTAAAAGTAGGCCTCCAGTTTCATCCTTTCCATGTGAATACTCAGTTTCCTCAGCACCATTTGTTGAAGAGACCTGAACACTTTCTCTGTTGTGTGTTCTTGGCAATGTTGTCAGAGATCAGCTGATCACGCATACCTGGGTTTTTTTCTGGCTGTCCTGATCTTGAGCTATATGTATTTGTCTCTATCCAGCAATAACTGTGACTTCTTAAAATATTTTAACTTTGGTTCTTTCCCAAGATCGATTGGTTCCTGGTCTTATGTATTTCCACATGAATTTTAGGAATTGATTTTTCTGTTTCTGTAAAAACCACTATTAAGATTTTTACAGCGATTACAGTGAGTCTGTATATAGCTTTGGTAATGTGGATAGTTTAGAAGTAGGAATCCTTCCAGTCTGAACACAGGATGTGTTTGTATTGTGTAGTGTTTGGCATACATAAGTATTCCATTCTTTTTAGTAGTATCATAAGTGGGATTGTTTTCCTAATTTCCATTCATAGCTTGTTTGCTGGGATGAAATCGATTTTTGTACATTGATTTTGAATCCTGCCACTTTACTGAACTTAATGGTTTTAACAATTTTTTAATGCCATCTTTAGGATTTCCTATATGTAAGATGGCGTTTCCTACAGGTGGGCATTTTACTTTCTTTCCAGTGTGAGTGCTCTGTTTTCCTTGCCTCTCTACCTCCTTGCCCTTCCTTTCTTTGTTTCTGCTGGGACACCTAGGACTGTGTCATGTGTGGACAAGGCCATCCCTGCCATGTTCTGGTGTTAGGAAAAAACTTTGTCACCATGGAGAATAGTGGTAACTGCGGGTGTTTCATTCAAGGCCTTTATTCTGTTGAGGAAACGTCCTCCTGGTCCCGGTGTGTTTAGAGTTTTATCATGAAGAGGATGGAGTTTGGCAGGTGCTGGTCCTGTATCTGTAAAGTGGTGGTGTGTATCCTTGAGAGTGTGTTGCATGAATTGACTTCCACATGGCAAGCCCCCTCAACTCCCGGGACAGATCCCTCTGCTGCGAGACGGGGTTTGCTCGTATTCTCTTGAGGACTTTTCGTCTGTGTTCCACAGGGGCACTGGTCTGGATCTCCTTCTCTTTTTTCTCTTTGCTTGCTTTGTCCTCAGCACCGGGGAAGAGTTTGAGAGGCAGCACACGCTCTGCTCTGCATGCTGCGTGGCCCAGGGTTCTTTCGATTAAGAGCCTGTCCCTGTCTCGAGGTTTTCAGTTGCAAGTTTACAGCACGATGTGTGTGTGCTGAGGGGATGGGAGCCCTGCTAAAGAATAAATGCCAGCGTTATACTGAGTGTGTCTTTTTTGTTTTAACCTGGAGAGTCAATGTGTGACAACAGCCAAGGTTGAGCTGTTAAGGAAAGCGATTGTCCTGTAGACTTTTGATTCTGTAACCTTGAGTTCAAGCTGACCTAAAACTTAAGTGGAAAGTCAGGAATTGGAGTTCACTAATCCTGAAAATCTATGTTGGTGTTTGCTATGAAAATTGTGCACCGGAGAACTTGGCTGGGAGAAGGTTAACAGTTACCTGAAAGAAACATTTCCCTATTTTGGTAACATTTCCTCTCCACGCGATTGTAAGTAGAAACTCAGTGACCGATAAACGCCCAGACGTTCGGAGCACATACCCATTACTTCCGCATTCGGGCACCATGCGCACATCCACGTGAGCTCTGCGCATGCGGACAGCGGCCCAAGTGCAGCACCACGTACCTTCCCGCCCGACATGGGCTGCTCTTCTCTCAGCTTGGTGTGCGGGTGGTGGTCTTCCGAGGCGGCTGCCTTGGGTTATAGTTGCCTGCTTACCCCTATTTAGCAGGCCATTTCCATTGTTCTAGGAGGCGGAAATCCCTGTGATTGTGCCCCAGCCTCTGTTCATCTCTGATAACTTTTCCTGAACCTCTTGGTTGCTGTGACCCTGGCGCAACCTTTTGGATGGAAACATGGGGACCTCATCACCCAATAGCAGTGCCTCCCTTTCCTGTTCCAAAAGAAATCTCCACATCCCAAAGGAGAGCAGAGTGAGATGTGCGGGAAGACCGCGGAGTGCTTTGAGGCTACGTGCTGTTCTGTTGGCTGTGCATGCTTAGAGACGTGGAGGGTGGATAGCCCTTGAGTTTAGAAATGCATCTTCAATACAATGGAAGCTCATTCTTGTCAACATCAAGATCCTAACCAGTGGTGGCAGCCCGTGGCGCACCTGCCGCCCCAGGCACTGAGAGGTTCGCCATCTCTGCACCAACCACTTGCTCGGAGACTCACTGAGACCAGTCCATGCCTGTTGTGAGCTGTGTCCTGACTTGCACCTTGGAATGGAAGCACGTGGAACCACGCTTCCTGGCCACCAGGCAGGGAGTGTGGTTTGAGTGGGCTTCTGAGTCACCGTGGCTTGGTGTCCCTCAAGTGCACAGCACTCCCTGACCTATGTGCTTTGCAGACCTCGTAGGGTTCCGGCATCCTGCTGAGTTCGCAGGGTCATAAGTCGACCCTTTTCCCGCACATCACTTTCTTAAGAGATACGCACAGAGCTTTTGGACTATAAAATAAATTTCTCCTTAAAACCACCTGCTAAAGCACACACTGAACGGGGGTACTTCTCTGAGGACAGCGTCAACTGGGGTAGCCACACCCTGCCAGTGGCTAGTACCCCCTGGCCAGCTGACCTCCCTGCAAAACTTAGCACCTTCTCTCCCAGACATGGAGGCAGGAAGACGGGGTGGACTGCGTGTGATAGAGGAGAAGCCGAAAGTGAGGGCTCCACGGAAGGGAGGTAGAGCATCATGCTCAGGATGGCCTCTGTGACCCAGCCCTCTCTGCCTGAAGAGGGTGTCAGAGCCAAGGAGGGACTGGTGGGAGACCCTGAGATGGAGCTTTGGCCCTATCCCGACAGCAGGGCCCCTGTGACAGGAAGGCGGCTCATGGGACTGGCCCATTTGAAACTGGTATGAGCAGGGAGTGCTCACTGCCCTGAACCCCAAACTCTTCAAATCCTTATGACAACCTCTTTTGAAATGCTATTAAGATATAATTTACATACCCTAAAACCACTCATTTAAAGTTCATAATTAAGTGGGCTTTATTCTATGAAATAAAAGTTTAAAACACATTATTTCCATAGGAAAAAAGTAATGATTTTTTCTTGAGAACTGTGATTGCTGCCCTTATACTGCGTGGAGCACAGCCAGGTGCCTCTGTGGGGGAAGTTGCCCCTCAGGACGGGCCCGGCACCAGGGTCTCCCGGGTAGGGGTGAGGTGACCTCCGGGCAACGGTGGCCGTGCCTGCCCCGGTGCCAGTCAAGCACTTGCCTGTGCTGAGAGTCAGGCTGTACCCTGGGCTGACTCTGAGGACTTGGCACTTGGATGTCAGATGTCGCATGTGCTCCCTGAAATCCTGATTTAAAATGTGGTCATTTTTCTCTTGACCTATTTTACGGTATTTACATAAAAAAACCTATTCTGTGGTTTTAAAAAAGTTTATATCTTCGTCATATTTCCATTTCAACACATTTTAGAAAGGTTTCTTCCTTCCCCTGCCTGCCAGGTCTCAGTGCCCTCTCAGGAGCAGAGGTGGGCACAGCTCTGCTGGTTGCTCTGCCCAGCGCTGGGAGTACACCCCACCATTGACATCCCGCTGCCCAGCAGCTGAACTTTTTCCTTTTATTGTTTGTTTTCTTTCTTTCAGCAATGCGGCCACTTAGCATGTCTCACAGTTTTGACTTGTCAGGTAACAAACAAAGCACCTTCACACCTGACGTGGTCGTGGTTTGTAACACACATCTCATGCATCTGCTTGCTTGGGCTGCTAGAAAGAAAATAGAAAGGCTTTCTTCTCATCATGGTCAGTGGGCAAAAGCAGTATGCTTTTCTTTTTCTTTTTGTTTTTTTTTTGAGACAGGGTCTTGCTACATGGTTCAGGTTGGCCTGGAACTCACAGCAATCCTCCTGCCTCAGCCTCCAGAGTGCTGGAATGACAGGTGTGCACCACCATGCCCAGGTTGAAAGCAGTATGCTTAAAGTAATGAGAAGGCAAGCACCTTGGCCTCCTGCAGGGGAGCGAGAACTGTGCTCAGGCCATGGCAAGGCTGCCTCTCCCCCCTGGCACACCTTCACCATGAGAGAATGGCGGGGCAGGGCTGAAGGTTTCCAAACACCACCACCACCTCCTCCCTGCTCTTCCCTCCTCCCACTCCTCCTCCCCCTTCCCTTCCTCCTCCTCCTCCTCCTCCAAAACCTGCAGTCCCCTTGAGGACCTAACCTTAAAGCACTGGCGGCTTTGGTATGCACCACAGGTGTGCCCCTCTACCAGGGCCCGGCCTCTGCTGTGTCACATGCTCCAGGTGCCAGGCTGCATTGCATGGTTGTGTGCCTGGGTCTACACCCACCGTGTAGCATGTAGCACCCACAGTGAAAGGAGTAGCTGTGACTGCCTAGATTTGATCTGCTAAACCAGACCCCTCTTTAAAATAACAGTTTCCATATTTGCAAACTTCTAAAGCCTATGTAATTCCGAGGAGTATTTTGCAAGTTAGAATTTTTAATTTCAAAAGCCACTACTTTAAGTGTAAAAAAGTAAGCTGTTGGTACCATTTTCTTCCAGAGTTTTTAACTGCACAAATCCTCTTGGGCACTGACTCATCCAGTGCCTTACATACTAATTTAGTGGGAAAGCACAGTAATGCAGGTCTTTAATCCCAGCTTCTCAGGAGATGGAGGCAGGAGAAGTTCCAGGCCAGCCTAGGCAACTTAGTGAAATCCTGGTCAAAATGAAAAGAGCAGGAGGCGTAGCTCAGTGGTAGAATAACGCTAGGTTCAATCCCGAGTACTACTCAAAACCCCCAGAGCGTTCTATTATCATTTTGCACATTGAATATTTACTGTCTTCCAACTACAGAATTAGTTCCCAGCTACTTTTAAAATTCGTGGTTATTTGTGTAGGTCTTGGGCATGACTATTTTAGTCTTTGCTTGCTATTTTTAACTGACCACCGAAGAGCCTTTTCCATTTTCTTTATCATATTTGGCTGTTTTTATTTATTTTATGAACCTTTTGCCAGGGGAACCCTGTAAAAAATGTCGTCTGGCACATAAACTCAGAAGTGTTCTGGGGTACACACGCTGTTCCCATGCCCTCGGGCAGCTGTGTCCTCAGATGCTGCTCCTAAGTGGCCCCCAGGTGGCCCCTGAAGCCCACCTGGGGGGTGCGGGTGACCTGGGGGCGGCCAGGATGGGGCGGCCTTCCGGCACACACTGGGCCCTGCTTGGGATGAGGGCTCTGGCCACTTCCACCCCGACACAGAAGGGCACCAAAGCACTTCGGTTTCACTGCTTCTCATGTGCTGTAATTTATTTTGCGCCTTGACATACTCTGCGATTCCCAAGTGTTTCGTTCTTGGTTTCTTGTGCTGCTTTCTGTGTTGTGTTGCGCTGTGAATGTTACTGAAGATGTTCCCAGTTAGGAGTGGGAGGGTTAACCGTGCTTCTGATGGGAAGGTTGGAGTGCATTTTCCGAGTTGGAAAATGAGCAAACCAAGGAGTAAACATTTTAAACATGCAATGGAGATGACTCTAAGCCTGAGCATAGAATGCGACCTGGTGAGGCACATTCTACTGGTTAAGTGCATCTTACAAGTATTGTTTCTTAGTGAAAATTCTAACAATCAAGTCAACATAAAGGTAAGTCTGGCATTTTTTTTTTCTGTGCAACTATTAAGTCTGTCATGTGTTCTCGTCACAATTTCTCCAACTAAATAAGGAAGCACACCCACACACACAGTTACTGTTGTAGTCAGGGGTTGTAAGGAGAACAGTTAGAATCAGAACACAAAATGTATAATATTATTTTATGATGGTCATCCAGAGTTAAACACAGAAAGTGTAGGAAATCTACCCACAACACTAAGGACTCAGAATATTCAGGCAAGGGCCTGGATCCCACAGCAGTGTCCTGCATGAGTCCAGATGAAGACCTAGAGCCCATGACAGTGCCTCCCACGAGTCCACCTGGAGGTCTAGAGCCCCAAGGACTCACGCCAGTCTGTTTTATGGATCTGTGCTGGGAAGGCCCAATGGTCATCGGTAGAAGCTAGGAAGTCTATGCCGGGGTGGGGGCTGTGACAGAGCTGTGCTGGTAGGTTGAGGGCTCTACCCTGGAGTCAAGTCACACTCAGAAGAACCAGGGCTGCCCTGAAAAGTACCACAGCCATCCTCAGCGACATGGAGATCCTCAGCTCCTCTGACAATAAGCACAGTTGAGTACATGCCAGAAAGCCAGTGTGACGAGTTTCTCCTGGAGATTAAATGGCACATGACTTCCCCTCTGGAGCTAGGAAGCAATGCTCCATGTAAGGACCAGAGCTCCCCAAAGGGAGCCACAGCCACTCTCACCAACAAGGTCCCGAGCTCCTCTGATGCCAATGGTCAAACTCACACTGGGGGAGCAACACGTAAGAGAACCCACAATGCCTCACTCATCTTCTCCACATCTATTAATGCTGGCAACTTTCCTCAGGTGGAACATCTGTACTCAGCACCATGCTGATTTAATTCCGCTGGTGTTAAGTTGACCACCATAACTTAAACCATAACAACTACTAACGCGTTTAATATGCATGTGCATGTTACCCTCTCCACTTAAGATGTGGTTTCTTAAAGCCATATCCAAATATTTTGTATACATTTTATTTAGATGGAAATATTACTAGTTTTTCTTAAATGCTGTCATATATAGAAAAAACATAAAGTTTAATTCATATGTGATTCTCCTCATTTGTTTACACTGAAGTAATAGAACTTACTAAGTTTAACAGAAAATGTGAGTCTTAAAAATGTGACTAGCTGAGCCCTTTATCAATAAGCGGATGCGGTGAGGCCATTGCAGCCAGCCTGGAGGGTGCCCGGGAGCCTGTTTCTCTCTCTGTCTCCTCACGGCTCTGCAGGTGTGCAGCCCCTGAGCTAAAAAGCAGCTGTCACCTTGCTGCACAGAGTGGCTGCCGGGCGTGGAAGACAAAGGTGCCACTGCTCCATATGCCCCAGGTCGAGCTCCTAGCTGTCTGTGGGACACACCTGAAATGCTGCGCATCCTCGTTAACACTCAGTCTACCTCCAGTGACTTTCAGAAGTGTCTTAAGCAGAAAGAAACGTAGAAATCCTGGGTCTGACCCCCAGTTACGTTGTCTATGAGATATCACATAAACATAACTGCATGCTGCAGTGGTGGGGGAACAGCCGCATGCACTAGGGGACGTGCAAGTGTGTGCAGGGCACACGTGCGTGCTTGCACCTGGAAGTGCTCTACCCCGTGCCAACAGCTGCAGCAGGTGTACTGAGCGCCTCGGGAAAGGCGTTCTATGAAGACCGTGGCTGAACCCCTGCTACCTTTCTTCTTGAATAGGAATCGACCCATTCCTTTCGCTTTCTGAAAAACTTAGAATACTTCTCCCGCCATTCCCTTATGAAAGATTTGTCCAATAATCTTCCCCTTTACACTTCATATATAACCTTTTGTTTTTCCCCTTTCGACTCCTTCCCTAACATCAAGTGTTTCTAGCTCCTTCATTTCTGGAAAGGTACTGACAAAATAAATACACATATTATCCTGTTCTGTATTAAAAATCTCACCTAACAAGATAGGTGACAGGCAGTTCGGCTTCTGTATTCCTGCCATTCTCGCTTGCACCCACCTCTGGCTGGGAAGGGGCTGTCCCCTAGGCTGCTGTCCCTACAGGGAGCAGCGGCTGTGGCTGTTGAGTGCGCTGCCCAGGAGTGCAGCTGACAAACGCCTGCCTGGACTCAATCTTTCGCCTGGGGTGTAGAATTCACTTTGGTGGAGCCTCTTGGAGAGAGCAGTCTTGCACCCTGAGTCCCCTCAGCTGCAGTACCATCTCCTCCACAGGGTCATCGCCTTGGTGTCTGCAGTCCCCCCAGCAGCAGAGCCCTCAGAGTGGCTTCTCCTGCTGTCTGTGAGGAACAGCTTCATTTCACTTTTGAAAGCTCTGATTTTGTAGCCAGCTGTATCAGGTCTCCACCCGCAATGCTGCAGGTCCTCCCTGCCTCAGTGTGGGCTGCCAGCCTCAGGACCACCTGGCTCCTTCAGGCTGGAGCGAGGGCCTACCTGGGGCTTGGGGTTTCATGTAGCTGAACCCATTTTGCCCCATGGAGGAGGAGCAGGTCATGAGCTCGCCCCGTTAGGCACCCTACAGCCAGCCACTTCCCTGCTTCCTGTCCCTGCTGCCTCACCTGTCCATCCTGGCTCGAGCTCTGGTCATGTGACTCCGGTGTGTCAGAGAGCACATGCAAGTTCTGTGTTCACAGATACTGTGTCCTGTGTGTGCTCTGTATGCATCTGTGTCCCCATGTGACCTACCTGTGGCTGTAAATGGCCTGTGGCTCCCAAGGCCCTTGGGGCTTACTTCCCCTGCACCTCTGGGGCAGAGACAGGAAGTCAGCTTCTCTAGACCTTTATTTCTTCATCTGGAAACCGCACAGCCTCAGTTACCTGCAAGATTTACAAGTGTAAAGCCCAAGTGACTCATTCAAGGCTCCTTTACTGCTGGAGCCGGTCTCAGGGTGCACCACTGCACTTCCTGCCCCACCTCTGCAGCGCTCAGGGAGGGAGATGCCCCACTCCGTCCTTTCCAGGCTCGAGCCGAAGCCAGCTTCTGCCTTTGTTTCCGCAGATGTGACCGCACCAGAATCTTCCAGGAGCCTTGGGGAGCCGTTGCAGGCAAATGGGAGCTCACTGTCACCTGCACAGCTAGGAAAGAGTGGGCTGAGCCCTGCCACGCTAGCGCCTGTGGCGCAGAAGAGACTGCTCAAGGCCCCGACGCTGGCCGAGATGGACAGCTCTGACTCTGAGGTGAGGCCTCGGCTAGGCAGGACGTGTGTGTGGCACTGAGGGCCATGGGTGGCCTCCTGCTGTTGGTGTGCGACACACAGGTGTGGTTTGTAGAGTGAATGGGCAAGTTGGACATGCTGCCGTCATAAATTATAAGCAGGATTAAAATAAGGCAGTAATTTCCAAGAGAGGGTTACCGCCCCCTTTGTTTTGGGAAGGAAGAAGTAGTCAAGGAAAGCCTTTCTGCAACTGTGTCCCCTCTAAGGGTTGTTCTTGTAGTGAGAACTCCAGCAGGCAGGTGGGCTGCAGGGAAGGTGGCACAGTGTGTCCTGGTCACGGCACCGCCCTCCCAGTATCTGCAGCCCTCAGGTCCAGCTCCTTCCCACAGGGTGCTATGTGCATTTGCATTGCTGGATCTCCAGGCTGTGCCTCAAAACTAGCTTTGTAAAGTGCAATCCTCCTTCCACGTCTGCTTCCCAGACTGACACACTCACAAATGTGCACACTCACACAGCGTCCGTCTGTGTCAGGGTCCCAGGCACCCCTTTCGTTCTCCCTCCGTCCCTACCCCTGACCCAAGCAGCACCCCTTCTGCCAGTCTTGCTGTGGAAGGAGTTCCGACGCCAGTGGGAAGGAGCAGCATCTCGCACCCTGGTCCCCACTGTCTGTTCCACCTGTCGGGTTCTTCAGAGCTTCCCACATCTGTCTCGTGCCGGCGCCGTGTCCTGTTGCTCTCGCTGAGCCCTCAGGATACATCTGGCCCTGTGTCTCCCAGTCCCGGCGGGGACTGTGCTGATGGCATGGGCCACGGGGTCTCCTACCCCAGGAGACATCTGCCGAGGCTCTCGGAAGCCCAGGCAGAGCGGGTAGCAACTGCTGCCGCCTTGTCCCTCACTGTCTCTGCACCACTTCTGACCTTTCCCCAAGCACCAGCCTGTCCGTCCCTCACAGCCAAGCTGTGCAGCAGTGCGAGTTCCAGGGTCAGTGGGAGCCTGGCTTAGCACTGCTCAACTCCTGAGGAGGGAGGACATGGGGCATGGGAGCTGGGGAGTGGCGTCCGCACACGCAGACCTCATCCTCAGAGGCCAGCCTGTGGTGGCCTCCTGGTGCCAGGCGGTGTGGTGGACTTCATGCACCGCCTTGGGACAGCTCCTCTGCTAGCTGCCTGCCTTATTTTTGCAGTACTAGAGACTGAACCCAGAGTCTTGATGCTGAGCTACGTCTCCAAACTTTTTTTAATTCTGAGACAGGGTGTTGCTAAGTCACTCAGTTGTCCAGGTTGGGTTCAAATTCGGGATCCTCCTGCCTCAGCCTCCCGGAATCCTGGGATTATAGGCGTGGCTTCTGTAGACTTTCAAAAGAAAGTTTCTTCCATTCCAGGATAAGATGTGCCCATCTGTAGAATACAGTGTTCACTTGATGACACTGTTCTCCAGTAATTTCCTATTACTCATTCTTAATTTTCAGTCTTAAACTTGGGTCCAACTTACCACAAAGAACAGTTTGCTGTTTAAATAATCCCTATTGAGCTGGGGATATAGCTCAGCAGCATAAGTGCGTGCATGGCAAGCATAAGGTCCTGAGTTTGGTTCCTAGTACCAAAAGAAAAGAAAAAGTAAAAATAAATAATCCCTATTTATTTCTAAATTTCCTTGTGCTCACTCCCTACATTACTATAGATCAGGGATGCATATGAAATAGAATAGTAATGAATTATGTATCAGTTATAAAGTCAAGTGCTTTATGCAGAAAGAAAAGAGCTCTTAATCCTGTTAAGAAGTGTGACACACCAACTTGCCATTTAATTGGGGGGGGCGGATACCAGGGATTAAACTCACGACCTTGCCAGGCAGGTGCTTATGCTGCTGAGCTAAATCCCTGGCTTACTGTTTAATTTTTAATGCTCAAGTCCGTGGTTTGGACAGGGCCCCTTGTAAGTGAGGGCTGGGACTACACCACCACGCTGTTCTGTCTCCCGGTAGCCCTTGGGCTGTGCATTGCGGCTTCTTGTGCAGCCTGCAGGCTCAGCAGGGCTGCACACATCTGGCTGTCCAGCCAGGCTGCACTGACCCTGGCCGCTTGGCCCTGACCGTGTGGGGAATCTCTGGGCACACAGAGGTTCACTCTTCTGTTCCTCAGGACCCTGAACCTTTACACCTCTCTTTGGGGCATAGAAAAGGTTCTCTCGTCACCACTGTGCTCGAACTTAACAAAATACCACGAGTCTCCCCAATGCCTGCACAGTACTCCATCATATGATTTCTTTATTTTAGTTACTTACTCTGGTTTTCAGACTCCCAGTTTCCTGCCATATAAGTAACAGTGATGTGGAGAATACCATTATATTTTTGCATGAATCATTTCTTAGAATATCTCTAACTGTATTCACTAGGTGCAAGGATGCACATTTTGATGGCTTTTCATATATATTGCCAGTCCCTTGAAGGAAGGTAAAGCAGCTGCTCTTTACTGAGCTAACTCTGATTTAGACATTAGATGTTAATTAATTCACCTTCATGGAGATACCAGAAGGTGACTGTGATCCTTGTATAAAGAAGGGTACTTTTGCCAGGTGGTGGCACAATGCTGGCTACCTGGGAGACTGAGGGAGGAGAAAGTTTGAGGTCAACCAGAGCAACCTACTGAAACCCTGTCTCAAAACACAAAGGGCTGGGGATTTGGCTCAGTGAAGCTCAGCGCAGAAAAAAAAAGTTTTAAACTTTTAAAATGAAGACCCTGATTTCTTTCCACATCATACAAAGCTTCCACTGTGTTCGATAGTGAGGAGGCAGAGGCAGGATTGTGAGAGTCAGCGAGGATCGAGCCGGGTCTGGCCCTCATCCACCTCCACAGCTGCGTGCTGTGTTAATACGGGTATTCCCAGCAGAACTACGTGAGAACGCTGGAATTTAAGACAAAAATGCCTTTACTGTCAGAAAACCTGGCCCCAGCAGAGGCAGAGACTGAGTCCTAAGACCTGTTGGGCCCTTTGTAGCAGCAGAACCCTAGCTGATTAGACTTCTGCACCAGACTGGTTGGTTCTGAACCTCGGCTGCTGAGCAGCCTGGCTCGGGTGCCTTCCCACGGCCCACAGTGAGCTCTGCTTGCTGCCAGGTCAGCGCCTCCGGCACTGCACCTCCTCTGGTGTCCTTCCCGGAAGAGGAAGTGAGCCAAGGGCCCCAGCTGGCAGCACCAGCGGCAGTGTCCTCCTGCGGGCCTGGGCAGAAGGATCAATTCTGGAGCCCTCTTCCCAGAGTGTCTCAGGCGATGTGATCAGAGATACAGGAATGCGCTGCCAGGTGCCACCAATGAAAAGGCAGGCTCCTAAGCCCTGCATCCCTGGCTGTCTTACAGATTTGGCCTGTGTGCCCTCTGGCTCTTCCCAAGTCAGCATGACCATGAAAGAGAAGCATTTTGAATAGATTCAGCACAGCAAAACTGAAGGCACTCAGGAAAGGGGCTCCAGAGCTGCTGCAGAAAGGGGCGGGGATATCGGTGTGGGTATGGGAGTGCGGGGATATCAGGGTGGGTATGCGAGTGTGGGTGGGTTCTGAGAGCGGCAGCAGGTCTGCCCTGCGGTGAACTCTTTCTCATTGAACTTCCGCTGAATCGGTGGATTGTACCTTTCACGTGCCCCAAGCCTCGGACATTGCTTGGCACTTCTGCTGTTCAGGGTGCAGTGCTGCTAACTGTGCTGCTAATGCCCCCCAGGAGGAAGCCCCACACAAGTCCAGCAGCAACAGCAGCAGCAGCAGTGCGTCCCCCTCCCAGCTTGAGGACCCTGGCACAGAGGCCGCTTGCACGAGGAAGAGTGAGTACTCAACTGCACATGTGGAGAATGCGGGTTGCCTGCCTTGTACAGTACCCCAAGTCCTCTGGTGCTGTGGGCATGAGGACCTCCAGCTGCCATCACGCTAAGCAGGAGCAGAACTCAGATGTCCCCAGTTGGCAGCCCAGGCATGCACCTGAGGCCACACACTTGGTCTAGGGAGAGCGCACCCTGTACCCTGCGGAGACACTGTCAGAGCCGGAGCCCGCATGTAAGTGTGCGTGGGCGCCTCATCCCTGCATGCTGGCTCATACCTGGCCACACGTGCGGAGACTGACCATGAACACTGAGGACAGCTCTGTGGGCTGTGGGCTCTGAATGCAGGGTTCCAACACCCGAGGATCTTGGAAGGCTTTCAGTAACCTTTTTCCCTTGTCAGATCCTTTATTGTGTGGGGTGAAAACTGCTAAGGTGTTCTTAGAGCAGTGTCTGGACTTCACACCCCCCCGGAGGTTTAGTGTTCCAATGGTCTGCTTGGTGTTTCAGTCGGCTCGGGTGCTCAGCTGGGAGCTGGTGCGTGGCCAGACCCACTTGTTGTCCAGGGACCCAGTTACTCCATGCTGATTGCTGTGGCTTCTCTTACTGTGGAAAGAATGTTTTGTTTTCTCTTGGGGGACACAGGTCCCTGAACCCTGTGGTGGCTCTTTTCTCTCTCTGTGATGCTGCCTTGCTTTGAAAGTAGAGTAGGAAGGAAGCACAGGGAAGCCTGAGCAGCAGCATCTCTTTCTGATGTTTTCGTGCTTTCAAAAGGTGAGTCCACGTCCTTCAGAGCCTGGCGATTCTCCTTTCAAATACTGCCCCGAAGCAGAAACCAGTAGTACAGTATTAATGTCAGTGCTGAAGTTTTTCCAGTTTCAGAACAGCTTAATTTAAAGGTAAGGACACGATGTCTTAAACATACAAGGCGAAGAGTCTTCATATTTCTTCTTCGTGAAGGAGACTGTAAAAGAGGGTACCCTTGAGAATTTTGGTGCGCTCTGGAAGTCATCTTGGTTATGCAGGACACAGCAACACCTCACTTCATGGAGGCTTCAGCAGTTCAGTTCACTAGCAGAAGTGTTTGGCAAAATTTGCTTCCATTCCCGAATTCCACATTGGGGGCCCAAACGGGACTGTGGCCCACTTCCCTGGAATCGTGGAGTGCATTAAGCTTGTGAGCCGAGGTTCCACTAGATAGATTTTTGCATGTTTTTAAAGGAATGCCCTAGACCTGGGTTGTTAGGTTTCATAGGAGGTGACCTGAGTGAGGGCCCGTGTGTGCCCCAAGCTGAGCCACACCGTGCTCCGCGCTTCTGTGTGGACCTGGCTGAGGAGGGAAATGCATGCAGCGCTGCCGTCTCTCGCCGTTCTGCCCAGTCTGTCCCGCAGGCCCCATTGACCCTGACGTCCCCCTTAGGGCTGTGCGCAGCTCTTCAAGGAAGTGGACACTTTGTCTTTGAACATAGTTCTCGTCACCAGTGACAAAAGTTCTTCTATTAGGAAAGTCAGAATGCAGATACTTACTTGTAAGCACGTCCACTTATTTGTTTAAATCTTCAGAGCATCCAAAATTCCTGCCCATATCGTCCACGCCCCAGCCGGAGAGGCGGCAGCCACCGCAGAGGCGCCACTCCATCGAGAAGGAGACGCCCACGAACGTGCGGCAGTTCCTGCCCCCATCCAGGCAGAGCTCCCGTTCTCTGGTGAGTGCTAGCCGGTGGCCTCCGCGTACTTTCAGAAGGACAAAGACAGCCAGGCACAGAGCCACGCACAGGCAGTCACCCCGCACTCTGAGGCCGAGACAGTGGGACACTCAGGGAGACCCTGTCTAAAAATAAAAATGGAACTGGGGATGCAGCTTGATGCAGAGGCCCTGGCATCAACGCCCCAGGATGAAAAGAGAAGATTAGGAGAAAAAATTTCTGCAGATGACAGTAAACTTGAAATAACTTGTTAGTATCTAAAAAGAAAACAGGCTCTGATCGAAACCTGAAACTCGACCAGGTTTTGTTCATTTAAGGCCCTTTTTTCCCAGATCCATCAGTGAATTGGTAAAGAAATGCTTTTTGCCTTTAAATGGGGACTGATCCACTTAAAAATTGTTAAAAACAGATCCAAAGACTTAGCAGAGCCCAGCTGAAGTAGAGGAGTCTGACTGGCACCCAGGCTCAGGACGGGGGTTCTCAGCCAGGGTGAGCAGCGTCCCTGGGCCCTGGGCGGGCTGGGTGGGTGCTGCTCAGGGCGCAGGGGGCCAGTGGAGGCACCTGAGCCTCCCCTGCTTCAGGGCCTCACCGGTGTGGCCACAGCCTGGGGTCAGGGACCCACTGGGATCGGCACAGGCTCGCAGGAGGTCACAGCCAGTCAGTCGTCCCTCCTGCCGAGAGGCCCCCGCCCCTGTGCAGTCACGGTGCGCTGATGTTGGAGGAGTTTCTGTGGCCTGCAGAGGACAGCAGACCCTGGCCAGACAGGCCCACACTCAGAACTCCAAGGGCGTACGCCAAAAGCAGTCAGCAGTTGCTTAAGCAGACCATGTGTTTACTGTCACAACTTAAACATGTGTGAGTGCGCTCCTGCTGACAGCTCTGTCCTTCTGCAGCCTCCCCAGGAGTCAGTGGGTCAGTCCCCACCCAGCCCTCATTACTGAGCTCAGACCTGGTTGCCAGTGTGGAGCTGCCAGGCAGCACAGAGGGTGTGGAGGACTGAAGCCGGGAACCTGTGTCCTTCTGCGCTGCACTTGGTCATCATGAGCCGCCTTGGGGGTTGGGAGGACAGTCGCCCTGGTCTGCACGGGGGTGCAGGCAGCCGCACACCCTTCTCGGGATGCTGTTTCTCCGCACGGCAGCTTTCCTGGAGGGCCCCTCCAGCTCTGTCAGCACCGTTTGTAAAGTCCCAGAATTACTTTAAAATTCAGCTGCATTTTAGAAAACAAGGAGTCTTTTGTGTTTGTCACCCCTCAACTGAAAATGGCAGGAATGTTTTTGTCGTGGATAATTTTTCTCTTTGTAGGATGTTCTAAATGTAATTTTCCCGTCACTGGTCAGATGGTGGGTGGGACCAGGGCATGTGGCATGGGGGCTGTGTCCACCCAGGTTGTCCGGCAGCAGGAGGCTCGGTGGAAGCCCCTGGGCCGCAGCCCGGGCCTTGTGACCCCGAGGTCTTGGCCATAACTGCTGTTTGGCTGCTGGTTTGCCACAGACGTGACATTGACCGGGACCCTCACCATCAGTGGCGTTTGTTTTGCTTTTTTTCATTCATGATCTGTGGTTGCTGTTCACAGGCCACTCGAGCTCAGCATGAATGTCTGCTTTTCTTTCCCTGCCATTTCTCTCCCTGTCGTTCAGGTTCCTAGGATGACCGGTGTATGGCCGAGGACGCCTTTCCGACCGCTTTTCTCTACCATACACACAGCTTCTCTGCTCGGCTCCCACCCTCTGGAAGCAGCCGTGTTTGGGGTGGCAGGGGCTGTGTATTATCTGTGTGAGAGAGCTTTGGCCAGCAGGTGGAGATCCGCACAGGTTGGCCTCTTTCTGCTGGCTCTGGGACCTTTCTCACTGTCTGACAGTGACGGCTGCCATACTCTGTGAGAATTAACCGCTTCTGGTCGATGATTCCAGTCGTGTGGGATGCATAGATCACGCCACAGTCTCTTTGCAGAGAGGAATAAATCACTGAAAGGACAACAGACTCAGAATGCAGCATCAGACAGGCAGCTGTGATGTCCCTGTCCTAGAGGACTTGTGGTCTCCACGTGGCTGGCACCCTCCTCCCAGGTCTCACTGTCCTCTGTGAGCTGCTGCCTGGAGGCAGCTTTGCCACATCCTGCCCGCCCTGTTGTCCCTGCAGATGGCTCTATGGGCTCTGAGGCTGCTGGGCTCAGGACCTGGCCCCTCTGCACAGCTCTGTGATGGTCCTGTGGTTGCTTCTCTGTCAAGAGAAACTGTAACGTTTCCTTCTTTACCTAATTTTGTATTTGATTACCTTTGTGGAGCTTTTCCTCACATGGTAATGTTTTGCCCCGCTCTGCTGCGTGCACTGGGCACTGCAAAGCCCAGGTCTTTGGCCAGTGTCACTACGTATGTCCTCAGCAGTGGACCTGGCAACTGCTTTCTTCTTAGTATCTGCTGCTCATCCTGGGGGAAGAAGGGAAGCACTGGGCTTGACCCACAATCTCCTGTTTGTCCCCTGGAATGCAGGGCCAGGTACAGGGTGGCCTTTGGTATGCGGCTCCCAAGCCGCAGGCACCACGGTCCCCAGACCTGGGCCAGCAAGGGTTCCTCTGAGCCTCAGTGCTAAAAGTAACTCAACAGCTGATATTATTTGAATTTGCCTTCATTGGGTTTATTAGAACCTTGAGAACCAGGGATTGTTTTGCATAACTCTCCGTGGTCTGCCTATCCTGAATGGGAGATTGCCTAACCAAGAACATTGTCTAAAAGATACCAGCCCCCATTTCCCTCTAGGGCGGAAGTGATTGGACCGTGAGTCTGCTCTCTCTGCCCTGCACTGACCCGGAATGCTCTAGTATGGAAAGTACATCCCACATGGTCAACAGTAATGCCTAGCCGTCTTGGTGACCCACGCATGCAGGCACATTCTAAGGGCATATCAGTCTTTGTGGCACACTGTACCCTTCCTAAAACTCAGATTTAGCTTCCTCTCCTAAATTTGAGTCTCATGGAAACACAGAGAAGTGGGCTGTACAAGCAGAGCCCTGGCTAGGTACGTCGATGGTGGCAGCCACAGGGTCCACGCCAGGGCCGCGGTGGGCAGGGCTGGGCTACCCCAAACCCTGGGGAGCATCTGTTTTGGTTTCGGGGATACTGAATGGACATTTTTGCCCATTTGAAAAATAACTGAAACCAACCTAGTAACTACTCACTGCTTTACTTGATGTTGCATCCAAGTCTCTTGTCCTTAGGGAAGCTCCAGAATTAAACCATTAGCATTTGACCTGAGGGGAGTGGTTTCACAGAGGGCAACTGCTTGAGGCTTTGAAGGGACTCTGCTTGAGAGTCTGTGAAAGAGTAAGAAAAGGGGCGAGCTCTGACTTCTCAGGAAGTGCTGGGTCTGGTGGTGCCTCCAGCAGGAAGTCTGAGGCTGGCTGAGTACCCTGTGTGACTGGTTGCTGGGAAGGGCACGGCTGAGTCTGCAGCTTCCCCACCCTGAGAGCCAGTGTGCAGGGCCTCCCAGCTCCCCCCTCCCAGAGGCGCAGGCACCTCTAGCTGCCTGGTCCCTTGCTAGGTGTCAAGACCCAGGCCTCACTGCATCAAGCTCAGCAGCTCTGCCCTAGGGTAGCGTGAAGAGAAAAGAGGTTGCAGGGAAACGTCCTCCAAAGCATTCCTGCTGAGGGAAACCCCGCCGGGCTGCCCCCAAGTGCTGCACTGTGCCTGTGTGAGACACTCTGTCCTCCAGAGGAGCAGCCTGCTCATCCTGTCACCATGAGAGAGGAGAGAGGAGACAGCCACAGTGCAGTGAGAGACATAGCCTTTGTGAGCGAGGCCTGTCCACTGACTGAGACAGCAGCCAGTTGCAGGGCTTTCTGTGAAGCACTGTAAGCACATCTCACTTCCCGGGGGTAGCATGGACAGAGCTGATTTCTTGTCATTTCAGCGAGAAGCAGCAGGTCTTCACGATGCTTTTGGTATAGTAAATGCTAATGTTTGTCAAGTTTGCAATCTAGATTTTCGTCTTCTCTGATTGAAAGACAGAACCACACAAGCACCACACCATGCACAGCTGTGTGCATCTCACCAGCGGCGCCCAGGGGCAGCGCTATGTGGGAGAATCCTAACGTGTCTGTCGGGACCTTCAGCTTGTGTCACTGCCCCACAAGGGGCCCTGAAGGCCGGTGGCTGGAAGGCTGAGACTGTTCTGTCTTTCTCTTAGATCCCCAATCTCCAGCTGGCTGGATGGGGCACAGCGGGCAAGGCTCCTGTTCTGAGGGATCAGTGACACCCTCGCCTTCAGCTGGCTGTGGGCCTGGGCACAGGCGGCAGCTGGCACCAATATTTACCATTAATCCCCAGGCACCTTGCTCCATGCTGACTGCAAGCCCAGCGTTGTTGAAAGCTGGGTCAGCAGGCTCTGGGCAGAAGTGCGCTGATGTCACTGACCCTTTGTAATGCTTGTCAGAACCTAGCACTAACCACTCTACTCCGGGGCACCACAACAGGGCGGGTGTCACAGACGTGCAGTCGGAGGCTTGCACCAATACCACTCAGTCTGCAAAGTGGTAGAAGAAAAGTGACCAAAAATTGGCTTAAAACAACAAAATTATTATGGAAATTCCAAACACAGGGCACCTTGATAATGGACTAGAACCACAGGAGGTGCAAAGCCCACATGGTGCCTTCATGGCTTGCACCTTGCAGTGGCTGCAGCGCCCTGTGGTTCCACGTCCTGCTGTCACCAGAATGATGTGGTCCCCAGGGCACCGCCTCTGTCTCGGATCACAGATGCGCCCCTCTCCTCTCTGTCTAAGCTACTAACCATGTGTGCACAGGTGGCTACAGCCGGCCGGGTGGTGTGCAACTTGGCCCCTTGCCTTGCAGGAGGAGTTCTGCTACCCGGTGGAGTGCCTGGCGCTCACCGTGGAGGAAGTGATGCACATCCGGCAGGTGCTGGTCAAGGCAGAGCTGGAGAAATACCAGCAGTACAAGGACGTCTATACTGCCCTGAAGAAGGGAAAGGTAGGGCTGCCTGGCCATGCTGGGGGAGGCAGGTGGGTGGGGTCTGGTCAGCATCCTGGGGGTCTGGAGGTGAGGGGTCACACTCTGGTGAACATCCTTGCCACACCTTGTCCACCCTTGGAAGCCAAAATCCGTGTACAATGCAGAAACCACAACACCTCAGAAATCGGCACAGCCTGGTCGTTAGATTGTGGGTGGCAGGGTGGGGGAGGCAGGACGCCTTGCCCTCGGAGGCCTGCTCCTTGCCGAAGCAGGGGCACAGGGGCCAGACTCCACTGCTGCCCTTCTCCTGTTGGTGATACATGGGGTGCCGCCCTCTTCCCTTCCTCTCCTTACTTCTGAACTCTGTTTCCAGCTCTGTTTCTGCTGCCGCACCCGGAGGTTCTCCTTCTTTGCCTGGTCCTACACCTGTCAGTTCTGCAAGAGGTGAGGCCCTGTCTGTGGTGGGTCACTGCTGGAGCTGCATGTCCCTGGCCTGGGGAGCATTCGTTCCTTTGCCAGTCTGCCTGTTGCTGATGTTACCTCAAAGTCTCACTCGTAGGTGAACAGAGGAGTCTTAATAAGGAGTCAGGTTCAAATAGAAAAGGAAACACAAAGGCATGGTCACTGTGCCTGGGCGAGGCGAGCAGGGACACTCCAGGCAGAGCTGATGCTGCCCTGGGTGGCTGCAGTCCTCCACTCGGTCCCTTGGCGCCGTCCTGCCAGCTCTGAAGGGAGGGCCTGGTGGTGCCGTGCTTAGAGGTCTCCAGGGTGCACCCTCAGCCACACCTGTAACACTTCTGCTTCTGATTCCTGTGCAGGCCCGTGTGCTCACAGTGCTGCAAGAAGGTAAGCTGAGCCTGGCAGACAGAGGTGCGGCCCGGTGCCTTCCCCGCGCTTCCCACCTGCTCATGCTCCGCCCTCTCTGGTGAACAGATGCGGCTGCCCTCCAAGCCATACTCCACGCTCCCCATCTTCTCCTTGGGACCATCTGCCTTGCAAAGAGGAGACAGTGCCCAGTCAGAAAAGTCCTCTGCCAGCCACCATCGGCCACTGCAGAGCATTGCCAGGTGGGTGGGGCTGGGTCGAGAATCCCTGGGGTCCCAGCCAGAGCAGGAGCCGGCCTGGGGGTCAGAAAAGGTTGGCATACTGGCCCAGCCTGGCTTCAGCCGTGCAGAGGTGACCTCTCAGGGCAGTGGCTGCTGGCTGAGAGGGTACCTTGAACATGTGGTTTATATTTTTTTCTAGTTTTGAAATGATGCCTCACTGTGTGCTTCTAAAGTTACCTTTAAGACTGAGCTCTTTGCTGTGGAGTTGAAAATTTGCACATAGCATCTAATCCTGCTTCCCATCTCTCTCGACCTGGATTAACAAAAGCCCCCAGCAGCTGAGGCTCACCCTACAATGGCAAGGGAGGCACTAAGGCCATCGCCAGGAGCTGTAGTTCGAGGGAGGACACGCTGCCCAAGTGTTTGTCCCCAGGCACAGGGTGCTGGCGAGGTTAGCAGCTGGAGGAGGCAGGCAGCTAGGGCCCATGGGCTGTCGGGGACTGGAGATGATCCTATTGTGAGCCAGCCCATGACCAGAGCACAGATAACTGTCCCCTGGGTGCCAAGACACCATTGCCATGGCAACATGGGGGGCTGCAGCTCTGGGGTGGCAAGTGACAGCTGTGCTGTTCCCTGTGCCACCTCTGACCTAAGCTGCTGGACCCACACTTGGATTCCTGCTTGGGCTGGTCAGAGAGTAAGACAGTAGTGGATCCCAGAACACTCACGACCTCCAGCTCTGAGGTTCAGATAACACCCACCCAAACAGAATTGCTGGTGAGGGAGGCACACTTGATACATACACAAGTGACAAGCACATTTCAGGATGTGACATGTGACTCGCTTAATTGAGCTCCCTACAGTGCACCCTGCTGTCCACGGTGACTCACACCCATCAGGCCACGGCCCAGCTGCTTCTTAGTCAGCCGTGGGTTCTTAGCGACGCATGGACAGTGTCATAGTGTGCAGCAGTCACATGAGGCTCTGTTTTCCAAAACCCTGGAGGAATGGCTTTCCCTATTGTTTCTTAATGAAAAATGTTTCCTGGTGTCTTCAAAAACCACTTTGAGCGATGTCTCCCTGCGGGAGGTGCCATGATTAGAGTACTTCCTTCCACGGCACTGGGCAGCCAAGTGTTTCCACACACCTCGGCACCGCAGTGGAGCGCTGAGAGGACCGGGCTCTGGGGCTCTCTTCTAGGTTCTCTACAAGGTCCAGGTCTGCAGACAGAGCGGACGAGGAGCTGCAGTTCCCCAGGGAGCTCACGGAGGACTGGCGCGCCATGGAGGTGTGCGTGGACTGCAAGAAGTTCATCTCTGAGATCATCAGCTCCAGCCGGCGCAGCCTGGTGCTGGCCAACAAGCGGGCGCGCTTGAAGCGCAAGACACAGTCCTTCTATGTGTCCTCACCAGCCACCGCAGAGTACTGTCCCTCGGAGCGGCCCATCAGTGAGATCTGAGCTGTGCCTTCCGCCGCCGTCCCGCACCTGCTGAGCCTCCCAGCTCAGAGGCTCGAGCTGCGTTGGGCCCACCTCACACATGCACCGTCTCCAGGGATGCTGGAAGGCAGCAGGGTGAGGCTGGCACGTGTGGGTGTGGAGGCTGGATGTCCTGTGTGGCTCCCTGTGGTCCCTGTGTGTCCCTGACTAGGGTGCAAAGCTTCTCGGGTGAGAAGTCAGCCTGCGGGTGCCACCATCAGCGCGCCGCGGCAGTAAGTCACATTGGCACCGCCCCAGCAGTGTTCCTCCTGCACGTGGTCCCTGGCTCTGGATCCCTGCAGGGATGCCCGTGCAGCCCCCGTGCCTAGCAGGTGCGGGCCGCACCCTGCCCTGAATGTATTGCCGCTACTAACAGTTTCCCGAGCTCCAGGTGAGGCTCTGCGTTCTCGGACAACACGCCAGGTCTGTGGGCGGCAGCGCAGTGTCCGGTGACGGAGGTAGCCACAGCCGCGGAGGGTGCGGGGAAGGGCCGGGGTGCGCACATCTGCAGTGGGTTTTTCATAACTTTATAGTGCAGCTTTCTCAACTAAACTAAGCCACAATTTAGTACCTAAGGTCTCAAACTGAAGTTTATTTTTGTAAATGAATTTTAAGAGAAAAAAATACCTTTGAAAAGTACAAGAAAATTCCCCTGCACCTAGCAGGATGTTAGGATGCGCTGCACTTTCCCCGGAGGGCGATGTGGCGGGCATCCCGTGAAAGTCGTGGGGCCTCAGCACCGTGCACAGGGCCCAGGCCCTGACTGGCCTTGTTACCAGGCGTGCTTGGAGCTGATGGGAGAATCGTGCCGCGTCGGGAGACTGCACCTGTGGCCACACTGGGCCTGCCCGTCCCCCTAGATGAGCCCCTCAGGCCGGGCACAGTGATACCTCAGAGCCGCTTCAGTGGTTATTTTTAATGGATGGAAATTCACAGTTTAGTGAATGGCTTTAAACTACTTAAACTTACGAAATAAATGTTACGACTTGACTAACGCACACTGATGGTTCCTCTGTGTTGCTTGGGGAAGTCTCCAGAGTCCCACTGGCCGAGCTGCAGTCATCTTAAAGACTCTTGGAGCTTTAAAAACTATACTGGGCAAGAGACTACCAGAGCTTACTGCCTGGTCCCGGGCCGGCTTGAGCTTAAGTGACGCCCGGGATGCAAAAGGGTGCTGGTGCAGACACTGCCAAACTCTCCCTGCAGAGCACATACTGGGACCCCAGCTACCCCAAGGCTGCGAAGGCCTGCAGGTTTGGGTTTGCCGGGAAGCTTAGTGAGACCCTGCCTCCAAATCAAAACTCAAGGGCTGGGGATGCAGCTCCATGCTGAGCGCTTGCATAGCATGTGTGAGGCCCCAGGTTTGATCCCCAGCCTTGCAAAAACAAAATGACCACCATAAAAATAAGCCTAGGATAATGTGCTTTTGGAAGTGACCATTTGCTGCCTGCGTTCTAACATGAGACACTGCCCTCCCCAAGTAAGCGTCTCCCTCTGCTCGCTCAGCAGTGGCCAGTGCAGCTGCACCTGTCCCTTCACAGCCAGGGCCAGGCTTGCGATGGCCTCTTTCTTACCAGGGCCTGGGCTGCAAATCCTCGAGGGCCAAGTAAGAGAAGGAGCATCCTCACTGGGCAGAGTGGTCCCTTCTGTGCTGTCCCTACAGCCCCAGCTGTACCCCCTCCCTGAGGGGCCAAGGCCAGACACTGCCCCTGCATGGGTCACTTGGGGTCAGCATCAGATGTCGAGGATGTGGGCAGAGGACATTTGAGAGACCCAGGGCAGACGCCAGCACAGGGCTCACACCCCGTCTTTCCTGGTGAGTTGGAAGGTGGTTACATAGGGGTTTAGAGTCCCCCGCCATTGAGAACACTGATTAGCAGTGGGAACTCTCAGTGATGCTTTTAAGGCTCTTTCCTAACTACCTTAAACACGGGGACTTCCCTTGGTGCCCTGGGAAGCACAGGCGGCTGTGGCTGTGGTGCAGGATCTTTGTGTGTGGAAGTGGAGGTGTAGGGGCCCAGGGGAAAGTCACAGTGTTCTCCGTGAAAATTTTTATTTCCCAGTGTACGCGGGACAGATACACTGGCGTCTCCATATCCCTGCGTGTGCGCCTGCCGTGCAGGTGCTGTTCTTGGTGACCGGCCAGGAGGGCCATCGGGGTGGCAGTGGGCCTGCCACCAAGACCGATGGCACTGAGCAGTGCCACTCTGACCCTTCGAGGTCACAGGGAGGCCATTATGCAGATAGGTAATGCTCGAGCTGTGGTAGGAAGGGGGACAGAACAGCCAGTGTTTTTTTTGTCTTTTTGAGAGTTTGTGTACTTCAGGCTGGCCTTAAAAACTCACAGCAGTCCTGCTGCCTCAGTCTCCCTTGTGCAGAGATTACAGATGTGCACCCCCACGCCCGGCTATGTGTGTTATGTGAAATGTGATGAGCTTTTGTTTTTGTTGTTTTATTGAGATGGAGTCTGACTCTTTTCCCCAGGCTGGGTTCAGACTTCTGCGTTCAGAGATCTTCCTGAACTACACAGCACCTCCACTTCCCTCACACCGCCATGCCCCGCTGTCGTGTACACTTTGAAAGCACATTCCCCAAGGGCATATGTGAGTGTAGGAACTGAGGTTCCTACAGTAAGTAGGATGCCATCATTGACTCTGCAGATCTTAAACATTACATGATACTGAGTGTGATATTAATCATTTATACAGTTTCTTGACATTCTTTAGGAGCAACTTGTACTGATGCTCTGGGAGATGTGGATAGCAACATCTGCATGAGTGTCCACCCCTCAACCCTGTGTGTCTCAATGTATGTGCATGTGTGTCCACCTCTTGTCCCACATGTCCAATCTGCATGTGTGCACATGTGCATGCCCGGCTCCGCCAGAGGAAGAGCTTTACAGTGGCAACTGTCCTAATGAGCAGCTCCACAGAGAAGTCTCAGGCGAGGCACCAGATCCAGCATGTCTGCAGCGCATGTACATACTGGCCCCAGGGGCGCAGGCACAGTGGCGGTGCTACTGCTGAAGCAGGCACACGAGGCCCAGTACTGGTCCACGAGCAACTACAGGGTAGCGCCATCCACCGCTGCCTCATTAGTACTGTGCAGTGGGTGGTGAGCTGGAGGCCGAGACAGAGCCAGTTCAGGGCAGAGGACAGAGAGGCTGAGGAACTCCAGGTGGGTCCCTTGGGAAGAGTGCAGGGGTCCCTGCACCCCTCCCAGTCTGCACACTGGTGTAGCGCCTATGATCTGCTGCTGGGCCCCAGGAACTGAAGAGCCGTGAGGCTTTTCCAGCGGTGTGGCCAGCAGGAGGTCACCAATCTTCCTGGGCTGCCACCTGCCAAGGGGCAGCAGCCACTTCAGAGAGGACTGGACTCTGCCCCAGAGTCAGGGTCAGCACCACACAGTACACCCCAGGATGTGGGGGGGGTGGGGGGTAGACCCCTGCACACCAAAAAGGGGACACCCCCACCAAGTGCCCAACTGGAGGTGGACTTGGAGCCACTGGCCACTCCAGAATGGGAGTTGAGAGTGCTGGGCACCACCTGCCATGGCATGGCCAGGTCTGGTGACAGGCTGGAGGATGCAGCCATGTTCACCTGCTGGGGACACGGGAGCCTTGGGCCTGTGAACTGGAAACCAACAAGGCAGAACTGCATGGTGTGGCCTCTCCTGGCAGGGCCTGGCTCTGGTAAATGATGGGTTGCACGGGGTCTGGCCCGATGGGCCTCAGAGTCCCACACATGCGTGGCTCTGTCCCCTTCACTCTAAGAACAGCTGTGCAACCAGTTTGGCACCACGATCAACCCTGAGCCTCGAGCTGCTGTGACAGCGCTGCTCATGCTCGGTGACAACTGGTCAACTCTGGCAAAGGCCACACCCAGGCCGCCCTGATGGGGAGGGGGTTGTGAGTGGCCCTGAGTCCACACTGTGTTCTCAGGTGGGGCAAACTGGACTGCAAACAGCATAACGTGGAGGGAAGGGAAAGGCAGCGTGTGCCGTGCTCACATGAAACTCAAGACAGGAAAACTGAGCTCTAATCTGCTAAGGCAGCGACCTCAGAAAGGTGGGCAGCCATGCACTGTCAGAGCCATCCTGGCCTAGCGTCCACCTGCGGGGTCCTGAGCGCACTCCCTGACCCACAGGGAAGGAGGTGGGCGGCTGCCAGGGCAGCTCCTAGACCTGCAGACAAGGAGAGCCGCTTTTGGGGAACGAAGGTGGCTGTTGGGGCCCAGTTCACAAGCGACATCTCCCACTGTGTATCACAACCCTGCCTTCTCGCCTGGCCCTCGGCAGCCTGACCCTGAGCACTGGATGGGCCAGGAACGTCCAGTTACCAGCACCCTCTGGCCATCACGGATACCACCTGACCTTGCTGACCAACTGGCACGTCCAGCTCCCTCACAGCATCGCTGCCACACATTCTCCCCCTCAGCGAGCCCTGCACTCACCAGGACAGGGACAGGGACAGCATGTGGACGCCCATGCCGGAGCAGGTTCCTAAGGAAACAAGCCCTCAAGACACTGGCCGTGTCCTGGCCGCTCCCTGGCAGGTGGACACCACTCCTGCCTGCAAAAAGCAATGAAAGCTAAGAGCAGGACTTGGACATGGGCTGCTGTGGCTCCACTAGCCAGGCTGGTGCCACACCACATGGGCCTCGGTAACTGGACACCATGGCTGCGAGGAGCTGGCCCAGCCAGGTTTGCACACAGAGCCTCTCACACAGCATCGCCGAGATCACATTTAAAAAAGTTTACGGCACTTTAACTGCAGTAAATACAAAACCATCTGAAATGTGCCACATTAAGATAATTGGCCAAGAACCAGTAAAAAAATCATGAAACTGAACTTCATGGAATGTATTGCACAGTTCATGCTGATTATATTTCTATTAATACATAATTTTTAGAGGGTTTCTTTTTTCTTTGACATGGTTCACACTATGCTGTCCAGGCTGGTTTTGAATCCCTGGGTTCAAGTAATTCTCCTGCCTCAGCCTCTTGAATAGCTGGGACCACAAGGACCCAGTTGTGCCTGGCTAATTTAATCATTCTGGGGCAGGTGTGCCAGGCCCCTTCTCTTTTCCCAGTGTGTCCCATATTCACGTCCGCGGGCGCTGCACACTGAGCCAGGCTCTCTGCAAAGCTGCAGCCCAGCATGATGCTGATGGCAGCTGCAGCCCTGCCAGTGCTGGGCGGCCTCAGCAACTGTCTCCATCCCACCTGGAGGCTGTCCACCACGAGGTTCAAACACCCTGGGCTCGGAGACCCCACAGCAAAGTGGGCACAGGAGGGAGGGGTTGACCTGATGACACCCATCTCAGGGACAGAAGCAGTGATGGACACACTGTGGGGGAGACATCCAGGGACCGGGAGGGGGTGCCCAGGCCTTCGGACTTCACACCGGCTCTGGCAGACACCACTCCACAGCAGGCAACAGTACAGAGGCATGGGTGGGAGGTTCCCCAAGCTTGGAGGCGGGCGACAGCCCTCTGCAGATGCTGGGGAGGGGCTGCAGGCCCCATGGACCATCCCAGGGCCTGAGTCCCCACCCAGGAGAGCAAGGCTCTCATCCCTTGGGACCCGGTCCCCAAGTCAACCCAGCACCACGTGGCCCACACAGGCTGGCCCTGGACCCTCGAGGGGAGCCCAGCACCCACATGGCACGGGGTATGGGGGACAGAACCAGGCTGAGCTGCTCACTGACATCCAGGTTCTGGGTCCCAGCAGCAGCTGTGGGGATCGGTGTGGGGACAGGTCTCAGGGACACAGGCTGCATCTGGGAACTGGGCAGCACTGACAGAAAAGGGCAAGGAAGTTGTTTGTAGAAAGGTCTGCTTTGCTCTACACAGCCAAGGGCGTCCGGGGCCCTGGGAAGGGCACAGGTCACCCTCTCTGTAAAGGCAAGGCCCCCGTGGGGCTACTTGTGCTGAGGACTGAGCACTAGCTCAGGCCAGAAGCAGTGATTTTGGGGGGCTCCGTGGGGACCCCAGCAGTGAGACCCCTCTGAGCTTGCGCCTGTCCAAGGTGAGGTAGACACTCGAGGGGAAGTCACCTGCTCTTCAGATCCTGCAAAGGTCCTGGCTCAGGTAAGGTGTGTGAGTGATGCCAGCCCCGAGCCAGGCAGGCGGCCAGGTCCCCAAAGACTGCTGGGATGTGGTTTTCCTCACAGAGAACGGATGGCCAGGGGCTGACACAGCCTCAGAGGAGGGCGGCTGGGCTTCCGGTGTCACCTGCTTGGCATGCTGTTGGCACCACCCAGTACATGTACACCTGCCGAACCCTCTGCCCAGTGCCCGCCCAGGAGAGAGGGGACAGCGGAGTCCTGTAGGACAGGTGCAGGAGATTCTGGCACCAGGCCTTGGTGGGCACAAGGCCACGTCCTCACCCAGGATGGTGGCCTGGGCACAGTAGGCCTGGGCAGGGCTCCAAGCCAAGGTCTCTGGGGTCTGCAGGCTCCTCCTCTCCCAGATGGCAGCGCCATGCCGCGCCCACCTTCTTTGACTCCGTCGGCAAGGATCTGGTTACAGATGGAGGCAGCTTAGCACTGGTCCCTAGGGACACAGAAACCCAGAGCCCACAGCTCACAGGGGACCCTGGTGATGTGTGCAGGCACACAAGCCCCAGCACCCAGAGCTCCCCACAGGTGCATGGCCCCAAGCAGGCCTGGGATACAGTTAGAGCCAGAGTCTGGAAACCACTGCTTCAGCAGCTGGGCGACAGGAACAGCTACGTCCCTTGCCTGAGCCCCACAGGCAGCTGACTACAGAGACCAAGGTAGCATGTGGGCAGGACCAGAGGGACCAATGGACAGACAGCGGGTGGCCACCACATTCATCTCTTCCTCAGCCCAGCATGGACTGCAGAAGCTGGGGACACAGAAGGTGACGCCAGCAGCCAAAAACCACGCACTATCCCCAAGGATATGTGTGCTGCACGCACAGGGCTGGGGGCAGGTCAGCAGCAGCACTGCCCAACACGCCTGGGGTCTTGGTCCCATCCAGCACCACGTAAAAATCTGCAAATTCTACCCACAGCTGCCTTCGGGTCAGCCTCCAACTGGACTGTCCTGCCCACTTTGGGAGGCTCTGTCTTTCCCAAGCTGAAAAAACATGAGTATGGGGAGATCTGGCAGCCTGGACCTAGGCATCCCGCTGCAGAGCAAAGGAGTACAAGTGACGGAGCAGGCCACGTCCCTGCAGTAGAGCAGGAGCACACACCCACCAGTCCTGACGAGGCTGTACCAGGCACGTACTGTCATCGGTCATGGGTGTGACCCTTAGCTCACGGCGCTCTCGGAGTGCTCGATGATCCACTCAATGGCCGCCCAGCCCTACATCGACACGAGACAGCACGAGTGTGGGCCCTGCACCCAACACGCGGCCTTCCCAGCCCTCACCAAGACAGACCCGTGGTCCAACCCAGAGATCCCAAAGCCTGTGCCAGGGCTGCCATACCAGGCAGCAAGGCCAGGACACTGCCATCCCTGCCCCTCCCAGGGACAATCCCAGCACCATCACCAGGGACAATGGCAAGTGTGTGACCCTGGCCACAGCCCAGGGGGCACCCTGGTCTCCTCCTGAGAAGCCTCACTGGTGACAGCCTTGTCCCCCTTTCCTTGCAGGGTGCTCTTGCGGCAAACTTGGCTCTGGCCAAGTTGAGGGACACAGGAGGAGAGGACCCAGTCTCCCCTGGGATATGCACTGATCCTTGCAGGCTTTTCCTCAGACCCATGGCCTGGCTCTGCCATCTGTGACCGGACTGTGGTCAGTGGCTTTGGCAGGGTGGAAATGACAGCCCCAGTGTCACCTAGCAGAGCACAGGTGGAGATGGAGCCATGGAGATGGGGGGCACAGAGGAAAGAGGTGTGGCCCAAAGGAGAGCCAGAAGGCAAGCATCACCAAGGCCAGGTTCTCGGCCACCTCCACTCCCCAGTGTCCTGGCACAGTGGCACTGTCCCTTTGCTCCTCCTCCACTGCATGGTGAGCCCCAGACCTGGATGGGGAGGCACGGTAGGCACCAGGACCATGTCACTGCCACTGTCACTGCAGCAGGAAGCAGGGCCTGGGCTCACCTTCCTGGCGTTGGATGAGATGGTGCTGGCCATCAGGCTCTCCAGGTAGCGGCCGAGGCCCGTGCCCTCCACAGAAATGATGGCCTCCTGCGTGAGCACCGTCCTGCGGGAGCACAGAAGTCAGGCTGGCCGCTCGAAGGCCCCCAGGCCACCCTGCGCACCTCCAGGCTGGGACTCACTTCTCGGGGTGCTCTGGATGCGGGGTGTACACCAGTCTCTCATTCACCGACACCAGGTTCCGCAGCGTGATCTGCAGAAAGACAGCACAGGTTCTGCGCCTCCTCCCCTGAGCCCTGCCTGGAGTCCGCACCCTAAATCAGTGCTCAGCAGGGCATGGAGGCTGAGTGTTAGGCAGAGTAGGCCGTGTGACACCCCGGGGACCCAGAGGGCCCAGCCTTCCATGCGGCACATGGGACTCAGTTCTTTTGGCTGGAGTCCTGCATTTTCCCAAGCATTTCCTGCACTAGAGGCAAAAGAGACTGCAAAGCGGCTTCAGTCTGCCCAAAGAGCCCCAGCCACACACACCACGGGCAGCTGGAGGGGAACCAGAGCCCTGGGGAGCGGCCCTCTGCCCCAGCTGTCGCTTACGTTGGTGGAGCAAAGCTCCATTTTCTTCTCCGCAGGGTCCACAACAGAGCGCTCTTTGATGTATGTCAAGGTCCTACTGGTTCCCAAAATCTAGAAACAGACAAAACTGGCACAATGACACGCTCCAAGTTCCATCTCCCAATTCACTTACCCAGTGATTGGCACATCTGGGGACACGCCCCATCTCGGGTGCCTCTGACACACATGGAGGTGACAGATGCAGAATTCAGAGCTGAGTGTGACAGTTCATGCTCTGACCAAAACCACATTGGTGTGGAGTGGAGTAGGGGGCAGACACCAGCCGGACTCTGGGTGGTGCTGGCCGCAAAGACACAGGTCCAGAACAGGGGCTCCTTGATGGATACAGGTTGGGGCACTGGGCATGGGACACTGTCCCTCACCAGCAGCCTAAGGAGGCAGCTGTTACAGGGGACCTATGTCCCCCAAACACCTGTGTGAACACCTCCAACCCAGCGCCTGCAAATGTGACAACTGGACACTGGCCTTCCCAGAGGTGACTGAAGTGAGATGGTAACCCAGTGACCCGAATCCTACTAGGGGAGTCACTGGGGGGGTGTCGTGGAGCTGAGGAGGCCATGGCCACTCAGGGACAGGAACCAGCCTGGTAGAGCACTTCTGCCCAGGGCAAGGGGGTCCCTCACCAGGAGGATGGGGCCAAAGGCCCGGCGGGCAAGGCTGCTAGGGCAGCTGAGGCAGGAGCCAGAGGACAGACCCCACAGGAGGAGGTGGGCCTGGGAGGGAGAGGGTGGGGACAGTGCCTCACCGCAGTGACCAGGCTGGGCAGCCCCCACTCGGTGCTCAGCAGGCGCAGGCTGTGCAGCCGCCCCTGGCCATCCACACCGCGCTCCAAGACGTCCACACCCACCACACTGGGGTTCATGGGGTTCGGGTACTTCTTCATGGCCGCCTTGATCACCGTGTCCCACGGGTGGCTACGGAAAGTGAGTCAGCACCAGCCAGAGGAAGAGCAGCCACCTTCCCATCACCCGGGCTGGGCCCCTGCCCTCCTCCCCTTCTTCCTCCCCCTCCCCCTCGGCCTCCTGGTCTGCAGAGGTAGCGCCCCTCAGGCTGCCCCCACCATGCTGCTCCACGACAGAACATGCCAGCTGCAGTGGTAAATCAGACAGCACCCTGATTTTCAGCAGCACCCCCACCTGGTCATCAGACACAGAGCCAGCTGGCACCCCGGCCACCTAAGCTACCAAGCATCCTCAGCTTGAGACCCCCGCATGCGACAGCGGTGACACAAGCCCCCTGCAGGCTCGCTCAGTGCCACTCTGGGTAAACGACCAGCTCTGGGTGTTCGCGCCACCCTGGGCTCTGTGAGGCACTGTACCCAGAGAGCTCAGCTGTGCAAGGTACTGGACAGGACGTGTCCGGGGGGGCAACCTGGACTTGCTTCCTGCCTCTGCACATGTGTGATTCGAAACTGCCACATCTTTAGATCACAAGAAGTGTTCAAGTTTTGAAAAATAGGAAAACATTTAAAAGCCTCTAAGCCCACTTCCCACATGACCCTGTCAACAACTGGGTACACACAGCCCCCACATCCACACACCAGCCTGACTTCCTCAGGACAGGTGGTGGCAAGGCCACCAGCAAGGACGCACAGGTCAGGAGCTGGCTGTGCCCACCTGCCTGTGCCACCCTAGCCAGCCGCAGCCCTGCATCAAGGTGAGAATCTCTCCTGGCTCACCCCTGCTCTCAAAGGGCCCGGGCCAGGGACACAGCTGCAGCTGATCCCAGAGCCTGCACTGGGTGCACCCGAGGCCTGAGGCGGAGACCCACCTGTGGAGTGAGAGCACCAGCACATTCGCCTGGGACTCCCAGGCTGCCCAGGGCCCCAGCAGGTCCCCTGGGGGATGCCTGTGCACCCCCTGTGCTGGAAGGTCTCCCCACAAGGCATCCTCTCTCTGTAGCTCCCAGACAATAATGAACATGTGTAGCACGTGTAGACACACCTAGACCCAAGGCCTGACATACACACACATGCAGTACACACATGCACACAAAACAGGTATGCAACACACATGCATTGCAAAAGTATTGAGGTTATATTCAATATATGGGCTCGCTGAACATCTTTTATAACTGATGAGATGCTCACCTACATCGTGCAGCTATTTTCAAAACCGTAATTCTAAACAGTGTTACAGCAGCTCATCCTGTGGATGAACATGTTTAACCAGGCCCTTATAATAACTTATTCTGATTGTTACCAACCACAAACAGTGGTACCAGGAGTGGGGCAGTTGCTATGACTACCTGACTTTGTGGTTTAGAAGCCTTTGAACTGTCTCTTGGCAATGAGTTTTGAAAAGTTTGGAAGTACCAGCTATAGAAACCCGAGAATGCTGTAAGCTGAGATTGACAAGAGACACTGGTCAGAACTGAGAGGACCAGAATGCTGACCACTATCTGAGTTACTCCACTGACAAACACAGCACCCCACGATCCAGTCACCTTCCACAAGCCCTACTCTGAGTGTGTGAAGTTTGGGGACCAAAGAGTCAAACCCCAGGAGACAGTGATGTGTAACCCACAAGCACTGATAGAACCCACAACTAATAAAACCAGTCCAGGAACAATATTCTCCCAGGGAGGAAAGTGCCCTCAACAGCCTGAGAGCTGCTGGCCACATAGGCCCGTGGCTGAGTAGACAACAGACACCAGGGCTGGCTGCTGTGTCAAGGGACCCTTAATATCCCCTGGATCCCAGGAAGGATCAGCTGCAGCATATGCACAGGCGGGACACCGCAGCGTCCCCAATCCTCCCACACCTGCACTGAGACCCGACCTATCTTAGAAGGACTGGACCACAAACCATGCGGTGAGAAGCGGAAATAGCAGCCCGGTGGGCAGTACGCAATGCTGCCACCGCTGCGGTGCCAGGAAACAGCAGCAGTGCAGGACCTTCGCACAGATGCCGCAGTCAGCAGCCCTCCCATCCAGGCCCGGGGAAGGAGGTCAGCAAATTCCCAGCCTCCTCAGCTGCCCCAAGGAGAAGGGGGTGGGGAGAGCAGGCACCCAGCTCCTCCTGCTGGTTCCAGTCCTCTCACTGCTCCTGCCACCTTCCTGAGCCCTGGGGACACCCCGGGGACACCGCTGGCCATACACCTGTGATGCTGAGCACCTTTGAGGCCATAGGTATGCCCAGGGCAGATGAACAGGGAACACGGAGGAGGCTGCAGATGTGCCTGAGGGTCTTGGAGATGAAGGAATAGTACTAAACTGGGGCTATGGCCACACTTTCACCAGTACTGAGGACCGGCCCAGGGCCGTCACATCCAGCAATGTCCTAATCATTCATAGACAGGGTCTCCTAATTGACAAAGTTGCACAGAGTTTCAGTCCTCCTGCCTCAGCTTCCCAGAATGCCCTGACTATAAGCCTGCACTGGGCTGGGATGGACATTTTAAAATGGGTGCTTACAGGACAGGAGTTGAGTCCCAAGAACGGTGACTCTCAATAAAACTTTAAAAACAAACTGACAGCAGAGGCAAGAGGGTGAGCAGCGCTCCTCAGCCGGCCTCTCCAGCACACCTTGGGACACCGGGCCAGGCCATACGCCTGGAGCCCGCACACGACGCGCCCAAGGAGTCCACGCTGGCCCATGCGCTTTGATTAGTGTTCTGGGTTTTTAAAGGCCAAAGGACGCCAGCTCCATCTTACGCAGGTTTTTCCCCTTGGAGGCAAGCCTCCTCTGCTGGGCTCCGGCATCTGAAAATCTGAGCTCCTCAAAAGGCTCCGCACTCTGGACGCTGGTCCCAGGTCCCACGCACAGGCCTCTCATCCACGCGGCGCAGGGAACTCCCCGGCTGGATCCCCGCTCGCTACACCCTCGCAAGATAAAGGCAGATGGAGGGAGGGGTGGGGAGGAGAGGGGAGGGGAGGGAGGAATAGCGGGGAGAGAAGGGAGGAAGGGGAAGGACAGGGAGGAGAAAGGAAGGGACAGGGACAAGGAGGGGAGGGGAGGGGATCGGTCCCTCCCCGGACTCCTAACCGCCCGCACCGCGGCCGAGACCCCTATGGCGTCGCGCGCACCGCCCGCCCGCTGCCTGCTCACCCGAACACGTGCTCGGAGCTCCAGATCCTCATCGCCGCCGCAGGGGCGCGGGTCCGGCTGCAGGAGGCGGCGCGGCGGCCCCTCCTCTCCCCCTCCCCAGGCTGCGGCGCCGGGGCGGGGGCGGGGCGCAGAGCTGGGATCCGCCCCTCATCTCGTGGACCAGCTGCGATTGGACGCCGTCCTGTCACATGACCGCACGGAGCTGACACCGCCCCAGTCACGTGGCTGGAGCCGGCACTGGTGAGGCTGTGGTACCCGGCAGGGACTAGGGGAGCGGGGGCGGGTGCGCCAATCTTTCGCGGGTCCCTTTCCAGGTCCGCCGCCGAAGGGCGCCGAGCAGAGCCGGGTCAACCCACAGAGACCGCGCCACCAGGTGGCCAGGGAGAAAGCTGATGGGCGTTGAAAGAGCAGGGACCCCCGCCTCGATGCCGCCGCCCCAGACCGTGGGGAAGACGCCCGCCGAGTGGCTGCTGGCCCTCCGCGCCCGCGCCCCGATTGCGGGGCCCCTCGGTGACGCCTCCGAGAGGGCCCGGGCCACGCCGCGCGAGAACCCGCGCGGACCTCGGAAAGGAGCTTTGCAGCCAGGCGTTGGTGAGGAGAGAAAAGAGGAGCGCCTTCTGCCCCGAGGAAAAAGCGGTTTCTTTTCAGCTGCGTGTTCACCCCGCGCGGCCGCGGAGGGGAGTAAAGACGAGGGAGACCCGACAGTGCAGGAGGGCGGCGCTCGGCCCTGGTTCACTGCTGACGGCAGCTCGGGGGGCGCGGGGGCGCTTGCAGCCTCTTCGTGCTAGGGAGCGAGATGCCAGCTGGGCCAGGGAACCTGGAAGGACCTGGCTCCCGGCGCACCGCGGTGAGCTTCACCACTGCGGGTCCACGCCTTTTCCTCCCAGATAGATTCCTCTCCGCCTTAGGGTTAGGCGCCAGGCCAGGCCCCCATACACGAGGCAGTGTCACCCCTACCGCTGCTGGCTTCCACAGCCTGCCAGCCCTCAGGTCTTTGGGGACGCGCCACTTGCCCCTGGTGTTGGTCTGGAGCAAGCCTGGACTCGCTGGTCCTCTCTCTCCAGACGCCAGTGTCGCCATCCACCAACCGAATGCTGGGGGAGACACCCTCGGGCACTTGCGAGAAGGAGGATGACTGATGAAAGTTCTTTAGCACCGTCGCCCAGCTGTGCGCGGTCCCTGCCCCACCAGCCTGCAGCCCTTTTCTGGTGGCAGGAGGGTGGCCCCTGAAGCTCCTGTTGTCACGTGTATCCCTGGCTCTGTCCCTGGCTCTCCCACCAGACTCCTGCTTCCTGAGAAGCCCGTTTCTGGGCCCCGCGTTACCCTGTGCAGGGCGGTTCTGGGCTGCACTGGGGAGCGAGCAGCCCAGGCTATCATGACCGCCCTCAATTTGGGAAAGCAAGCACTCAGATGCAGGTCCTCGACGGCAGGCACTGAGGATGGTCTCCGCTGTGCCTCAGGCTACGGCCTGCCGTGAGGCGAGAGGTGTTTGCACACTGCCTGCTTAGCAAGTCAGGATGGCACCCTAGGAAGTCAGGAGCCTGGCAGGGGCCAGGGCTCCCTCCCTGTGTGACAAAAACTCCACAATTCCTGAAATCGCCAGCTGGGAAACCTTGTGATCTACAGATCACAGAGGGCTCCTGCCTTCCATCTGTGCGTGCGTGTGTGCGTGTGTGTGTGTACACGTGTGCGCGCGGGAACACACGCATGCATGCTGGCCATGGAGCCTACTCGGGTCCTTGCACACGCCCAAGTGCTGAGCTGCACCCAAACGCGTTTTCTTTTTATTTGTTCAGAGTCTCTATATTAAGTATCACAATTCCATTTCTTACAAAAGACACTGCTGTTAAAAATAAATGAGTCTAAAATTGCCGTAGCAGAACAGTGTTTACTATGGTAGGGAGAGAATCGACTTCCTGACAGGGATGAGGCTCACCCCGTGCATAGGCACTGATGGGCTGGGCTGGGGCAGGAAGATAAAATACTTTATTTATCGAGCCCATCAACCAGCTATCCTGCAGAGCAGACAGCAAGAGTTCGCGCCACCAGCCTGAGGTTTGCTGTGACCCTACTGAGCGTGTGGGGGAGGGGCATCAGCAGTTCGAATCCCAGCACTGGGGAAAAAAAAAAAAAAAAAAAAGGAAAAACTGAAATCCAAGGACATCTTGAGATCTCCCCTGAGCCTCTAATGTTCTAGCACAGCACTAAAAACAGAAGGTACTGGTGTGACCCTTTATTGTGTCACTTTTCCTCTTACCAAACCCTACCTCAAATTCCTGAAGTAAAGTTTTCAAAGAACATCTTCATTTTGCTTTTCATTTTGCTTGTGGGCAGAGCTGACACAGCCTTTCAGCAGATGCCTGGTAAGTCACTTCCTTCCCAGCTTGAAACTCCGTCCTGTGGGGCCCTGAGCCACTGAGAAGGCAGCTCAGAGGACAGAGGCCGAAGCCCAGAGCAGCACCCCTTTCTTGGTAGAAGACTCAGGCGAGGTGGAGGAACTGTTGTGTCACTTGCAGTGCAGGGTCCACTCCTGGCATCGGGCACACGAGGCCACAGGAGGCTGTCACACCGCTGGTCACTGTAGCCTACTGTCGTGGCCAATGCGTTATAAATGTTTGCTCACAAAGTAATGACAAGTATTCTCAGTGTTCTGCTGTCCTTCATGTTCTTTGAACCTTAACACCTGGTATCACTGTCGGGATCCGTCACCTGGACGTCATTAGCTGCATGTGAGTCTTGTTAGTTGCCTTTCCTCAGGCCACAGCAGCAGCGTCATGAGCACCGCTGGAAAATGGGGCATCGCCTTCCCCGTAGGCACACACAACTCAACAACAGCAACAGGACTCATTCATGACCCTCTTCTGCCATCTAGTGGACGTCTGTGTGCACCACAGCGCGCTCAAGCGACTTCGAAATTCTGGCCTCAAACCCTGGAAATTTATTTCTAAAAAATGATTAGTAAAAAATCTCTCTTCTGCAGGAAATCCTCTGAGTGGATACAGGCACGCGCACGCGCACTCACACAAGAATACTGCTCACTGCAACATCTGAAATGGAAACATGGATGCTGTCTGAATGATACTTGATCAGACAGCTACTGAGGTTTACAGTAGAACGCACAGCTGATTAAAGAATGAGGGAATTGTATATTATTATTATTATTATTATTATTATTATTTTATCGGTACCAGGGATTGAACTCATGACTGCCTGCTTACAAGGCAGGCGCTTATGCCACTGAGCTAAATCCCCAGCCCTGGGAATTGTATATTATTAGCACACAGAGATACATGTTAGGTGAAAGGTGAAGGTGGGTAAACACATTTCCTGTGCTTGCAAATACACATTAACTGTGTAAACACACATACACACAGAGTAAGAAAGACACTTAGAGACGTTTCCATTGTAAAACCTTCTACTCTTCTGTAACAATAAAAAACATATTTAGGAGTCTTGTTAATTATAAAACTATTACATATTTGTTATAGGGTAATTAGAAAAATGTACGTATCACAGGCATCAGATTTGTTATGAACATCAGTGAAAATCTCAGTACTGAGAAAAGTAGCATCTTTTACTAGTCTTAGTTTTTGTTGTATTTCATATGAATAGGAAATGTGTTCACAGGGTTTTAAAAAGTAAACATCAAAGGCACAAGCTGAGCCATCCGGGGATGCATGCTGTGGCCTCTGCAGTGACCACATCAGTGTCCTGCAGGTCTCTGCCACCCTACTCCTGGCCACTGCCTGTGGACTCTGTGGAGCAAGTGGAGCTTCCCAGGCCTTTGTGGCTGGCCTGTGTGTCAGTCCTCCTTTCCTGTGTGGTGGGATGGTAATTGCTGTGAAGACACAGTAGCTATCATCTGCCCTCTCCTTAGCTGGTGGACACTGTTTCTGTCCGCACTGGGGCCATCACAAACATTGCTGTGCTGAATGCTGCAAACAGTGAGTCTCCTGCTCCCCTGGAAGAGGCTGGGGCCACAAGCCAGTCCTCTGGGAATCCAGGTGTAACCTTTTTGAGGACCTTCCAGGAGGGTTTCCAAAGCATTTTATTATCCTGCATAGGAGAATTCCAGTTTCCTCCCACGCCTAACAATACTATTATCTATGTTTTTTTATTAGAGCCATCGGGAGTGTGAAACAGAATCCCTGTGCTTCTGCTTTGCCTTTCTCTGGTGGCTAGGGGTGTTCAGCATTTCTTCTTGCAATTATTTAGGCAACAGATGTGAATGTAGCCCCATCCCTGGCTGCCTGTCTATGAGCCCTTCTGCCCATTTCTACATACAGCTCTAAGGGGATAATCAGATTGCCTTGTGAGCCATCATTTAAAAGATGGAAGTCAGTAGTTCACAGACACAGCTGCACAGCAACATATATCAAAGCTCCCAAAACACAGAGCCTCACCCCTCAGGTCCTCCTTCCAGGCCCAAGCAGCCTGATGTGCTCCTGTCCTTACAGTTTGCCCATCTGGACGTTTTGTGCATGTGGATGTAGAGACCACATGGCTGCTCCTGTCTGAGGTCTTTCACAAAGCATGCTTTTACATGAGAGAGACACCATCTTTTCTCTTTAGTTGAAGCATATTTTTTCTTTGTTTTCCTCAGGTTTTATTTTTGTTAGTACATGTTTGGATTATATAATGGTCATGTTCTGTGTGGAGTTGGTGCATATGGACGAAACACCTCAGTTCTTCCATGCCCTCCCCTCCTCTTCCTTCCTTCATTTTATTATGACAAAAATTTGCCATTTTAACTGCTTTAAGTGTCCAATTCAGTAATGTTAACTACATTTACTTTTTCATTTTTATGTTTTTTGCCATTGTGGATTAACCTCAAGGGCACTCTTGTCACTGACTTATGTCCTCAGCCTTTATTAAAAATTTTGACACAGGGTCCTGGTGAGTGGCCCAAGCAGGATTCCCTCATGTGCTGGGATTACACACGTTCCTATTCACAATTTGGTGCAACCATCACCACAATTTCCAAAGGTTTGCACTGCTCCACACAAAAAACTGTAACCTCTAAGCAGTGCTCCCTTTTCCCTTCTATAATCCACCTGTGAGTTCAATAACTGCCTTTCCAGATATTTGACCTAGGGGGACCCATGCAGTATCTGTCCTTTTTGTGTCTGGCTTATTTTATTCAGCAAGTTTTCAAGGTTCCTCTGTGCTTTTGCGTGTATTGGGGCCTCCTCTTTATGGCTGAGTAGTATTTTATTGTGTTTCTCACATTTTGCTTCCTTGTCCATCACAGGGTGTGTGGGTTGTTTCCATTCTCTGCCTGTTGTGAATAATGCTGTGGATGGTGATCTGCAGGTATGTTTGGAGCTCTATTCTTTTGGTCATACACCTAGGTGAGGAGCCACTGGTGCCATATTGTCACATGGTAACTTAGTGTTCAGCTTTTAAAAAAACTGACAAACCATTCACCAAAGCAGCCCCACCATTTACATTTCCACCATCAAAAATCCAGGCTCTGACTTCTCCACATCCTCACCAACATTTATTACCTGATATCTTTTGTCTTTTAGCGTTATGATAGTCATCCCAGTAAGTGTGAAGTCACATCTCACTGTGGCTCCCCAGTTGTCTCAACCCATGGGTAAGTCAACGAAGGCCCTAGAGGAGGAGCGGGGATGAGAAATGGAGACAAGACAGTGCTCTGATCAAGTCTCGTTTATTAAGGGGAAGCGTAGCAAATATATAGGGTTCGGAAGCGCAGGAACCCTTTGTTCTGAAGCTAGAGCTCTTGACATCAGCAGGTTACCAAGCAACAGTGGGAGGTCCCATACCGTGTGATTGGGGGGGGGCAGGGAAGGCCGAGAAATAGGAATTTATCTCTAAACAGAAGCTTAACCCTAGTGCTTAACTCAGAAATGTGAGGATGGCTTGTTATCTCATAATAGAGGCCAGGTTTAGGTCTCCCACAGGTCCCCCTTTTCTCTAAAAATCAATAGCCAGGCTGTATATCCCTGAGGAGACTGTGCCTGTCTTGGGTCAGGATGCCTTCACATGGGGCCAACTCGTTCCTTATCTGTCACTGGAAAACAGCATCGGGAGGCTCTGTTCCTGTCTGAGGTGGTGGTTGGCGATGCGGGTGGGCTCCAGTTGCCCATCTCTGGCTATCCAGTTTAGCGCACCAGGGTGAGGAGATTAAGGTAGTCCGCTTTGGGCATCAGCATAATAATAGTGCCTTTTAGGCTCTGTGTAATCTCCTCTGTTGGCCATCTCATGCCTGTGGTAATGGACCTGTATGGTTTGCATTTTTATAGAATCTATCTGTTGTTTAACAAAAGCCATCAACTCATTTAAGAGGCAGGGTCCTAAGGACAGCAGGGCTAATAGTCCAAGTAAGGGCCCGAGTAAGGGGAGGAGGTAGGGCAACATTCAGTTCCACGTACTCCAAAGAGGGTTTTCGAATAGCTCTCTTCTTTTTACCAGATCTTCTTGTAGCCTTTTAATCATGTCTCGGACCATACCTGATTTATTTGCATAAAAACAGCAGTGTTCCTGTAAAGCCAAGCAGATTCCTCCCTGTTCTGCTGTGAGGAGGTCTAACCCCCTCCTGTTTTGGAGGACTACCTCCGCCAGGGAGTCTAATTGATCTTGAGTGTCTTGAATAGTGCTAGATAAGGTGTGAACATCATCAATTAATTAGAGAGCTTGATATGAGAATGTATAGCAACCCCTAGTCCTGTTGATCCTGTAGCTACAGCTCCTGAAATGCCTAGTCCCACCAACAGGGGAGCGAGCTGAACCGCCCTCTTTGTGCGGCCTGCAATGTAGTCAAGGCCAGGAACAGGAACGGGCTCATTTCCTGGTATGATATCTATATCTGGTAGCAGGGTAGCCACCATACATAGCCCTGTCCCATTGACAGGTAGGAGCATTAGAGCCATGTTTCCCCTGCAAATGAACACTTGTCCCCTTGGGAGACAAAGGGAGGAGCTATAATTACTTATGTAGCTACAGTTGGCAAAGGTAATAAAACCAACATCAAAATCAGAGGTATCATTATCAAATTTTCCTTGAAGGCAGGGGGAGTCTTTAAAACCCAAGGGCTGTACTCTAAAGGGAAGGTTGGCACTGCAGTTCTGCCTGCTGTAGGTAGTGACAGAGAATGGGGGTTGCGTTTGAAGGACTAGCAAGGGGCATGGGGGTGCCCAAGGTCATGCATAGCCAACGTTCTTTGGCTAACTCAGGATTGGAGGCATTTAAAGCTGTGTGTGGCTGTCAGTATATCAGAAGTTTGAGTATCTAAATCTACTCCCTGATGTTTGGGGAGCACTAGAGGGTGATATTGGATTTTGGGGAACATTGTATCTATAATTTCCTCTAGTCGCTTTTGTGTCTGTAACTCTGACCTTGTCCTGAGGTCCACCTCCATCAGAGACATGAATGGGAGCAACCTGATTCCAGCACACCATCTTACCAGGTGAATCAGGGCATGAGGCTTGGGCATACTTTTATGACCCAAGGACCTGTGGGACTCTGCTCCAGTCCCCTCCAAAGGAGCCCCTGTGGCTCTCTTGTAGGGTGGCTGTGTAATAAGTCTTCCAGTACATATTTGTACAGATTGGTAACAGGAGGAATGCATTTCAGTATGACATGTTTCACATTCCTTAGGGCAGGGTCCTAATTATCCTGATTGCCCTTTTTGATCTCATTAGCAACCTCAGGGTCATTTTGTCTCTGAGATAAAATTTCATCTATCAAATTCCAATAAGCAAAGGCAGTTACTGGGAACTTTTCGGGCCCAAAAACATTATAATAATCTTTGAGAGTGTCACCAACCCTTTTCCATTGTTTTGAGTCGATAGTTCCTCCAGTAGGGAACTAAGGGCAGACCTCTTTAATATAATCAAAGTAATGACACAATTGTTTCATTTTAACCTTTACTCCTCCTGTCTTTAAAGCCTTCCCTAAGCCTTCAATAAACATTTCATGTTCACTCATTGCTTATCCCATAATCACTGTTCACTTACCGAGGTGTAGAAAACGCTGCAGGTTCCCGCGTTGACTTATCCTCTTTCCTTTGTCTTTGAGCCGGCTCCACGAACAGTGTCCCTCATGGAGCTCCCCCATTCTTGAGCCCCACGTTGGGCGCCACTTGTCCCGACCCGCGGGTAAGTCAACGAAGGCCCTAGAGGGGGAGTGGGGATGAGAAAGGGACAAGAGACATGAGAAATGGAGACAAGACAGTGCTCTGATCAAGTCTCATTTATTAAGGGGAAGCGTAGCAAATATATAGGGTTCTGAAGCACAGGAAGCCAGAGCTCTTGACATCAGCAGGTTACCAAGCAACAGTGAGAGGTCCTATACCGCGTGATTGGGCGGGGCGACGGCCAGGGAAGACCGAGAAATAGGAATTTATCCCTAAACAGAAGCTTAACCCTAGTGCTTAACTCAGAAATGTGAGGATGGCTTGTTAACTCAGAATGGAGGCCAGGTTTAGGTCTCCCACACCCAGTCACTAGTAATGTCACACATCTGCCCCCAGCTAATGGGCATTTGTGCCCCCTCCAGAGAGACATGTTTATTAGCCTTTCACTTGCTTTAAGAATTAAACTGTCCTTCTGTTACAGGAATTTCTTACTTATTTTGGATAGCAAACCTTTATCAGATGCACAATTTGCAAATATTTTTCTCCCAGTATATAGGTTGTCTTTTCACTTTCTTGAAAATATTTTTGATATGCATAAGTTCTAAATTGTGGTGAAGTATGCTTTATCTGTCTTGTTGTTTTTTATTTATATCTAAGAACACACTGCAAAATCCAAAGTCATGAACATTTACATTTGTTTATTCCTCAAAGTTTCATAGTTCTACTTCTTATGCTAGAATGTTGGGTCTGTTTCAGCTTTATAGATGCTGTGAGGTAGCGCTCCAGCTCATTCTTTTGCATCCAGTTCTCCCAGAACCACCTGCTGAAAGGAGTATTTTCCCCACTCAATGGACTCAACATACTTATTGAAAATCAGTCAAACTGTACTGGTTTACTCCTGGAGTCTCAATTTTGTTCTTAGTCTGTATTCCATCCTTATGCCTGGACCATATAGTTTTGAATATGTTAAGTTTTGTATTTCAGAAGTAAGAATTCTTTATTTTTCAAGGCTGTATTTGAGACTCTTCATGATTCCACAGACATTTGAGGATTAGCCTTTTCCAGGGGGTGGCGGTGGGGGGGCCATCAGAATTGTGGTAAGAATTTCATCATCTGTAGACCACAGTGCAGTGTTTTGTAGTTTCCAGCGAGCAAATCTCTTACCTCCTTTCCTACATTTACCCTAGATATTTTATTCTTTTGAGTGTTTTTGTAAGTAGAATTGATAACTTAGTTTCTTATTCATTGAAAATATGCAAAAAAACAGATTTTTGTGTTTGACCTTGTATTGTGCACTTTGCTGAACTTAATAGTTCCAGTAGCTTTTTGCAAGTTATTTGGGACTTGTAAGACAGGATGATGTCATCTGTGACTAGGGTGATGTTATTTTTCCTTTCCAGTTTGAAGGGCTAATCCTCTGACGAGTATCACCTCCCAAAAACCCACCTGTGAGCACAGGGGGCTTACGGGTGACATCTGGGATATAAGCTGTAACCGTTTCTATGCTGTCTTTAAGTTCACTAATCTTGTCTTTTTCATCTAAGACACTGAATTTACATCTCTCTATGTTGTTAGGTGTTAAGTTTTTTGAGTTCTATGACTCTCAGAACATGCAGTCTTTCTTCTTGTTTCTTGCATACTATACAACAGTTAAGACAAATCCTTTAAATGTCCTCCTAGATCTACCTCCTGTCAATTCTGGCTAAGGGTTCTACCCAGCCTCCCTGCCCCATCTCTTCCGCTCAGAGACCGAGGCCTCCCCTGGGTCCCCCTGGGCCCCAGTGCCTGTCTCTCAGGTTAGGGTCCTTCGCTGCTCGCGTTCACCGTCCCCAAAGCTGTATTTCACCTATTCTTTTTTCTCCCCTAGCGGTGTCGGGCCCTGTTACTCTAGCGTGTTTGCAGCGGCTCCTCCAGCTTGAAGCCACCCCTACCCCGCCCCAAGACCTGCCCCGAGACCTGCCTCAGCGCTGGGCCTCGCCTCTAGGTGCTGCCCCGCCCCTAGGCCGCACCTTCTCCCCGGGTCTGGCCCCGCCTCCTTCCCCGCCCCCGCGCAGGCATCTAGGCCCCGCCTCCACGGCGCCCTGGGGACGTCGGCGTCCGCACGCAGGGTGGTACGGGCGCAGGCGTAGACCGAGGCGCAGGCGCAGATGCGCGTTGGCAGCGTGGGCTCGAGAGGGCCGGGCCGCGCCGCGCCGCGCCGCGGGCCGTAGCCCTTCCGGAGTTCGCCAGGCGCTATGGCGCTCCGCTGCCTGCTGCTGTGGGGCCGGGGCGGCTGCCGGCCACGCGGGCTCGCACCTCTGCTCGTGCCCGGCAGCGGCACGGGCCGGGGCGGGCGGAACAGCCTGCGCACGGTGAGTCCGACGGCCGGCTTCGAGTCTGGGCGGTCTCAAGGTCACCGGTGGGGGCCCCGAGCCGTTCCCGTATGACGCGCCTCTCCCGGACCCAGGTCGCGCGGGTGGCGGACGCGGGAGGTGGGGTTGGCGTCGGGAACGCGGCCCCTCTGTCCCCAGGCTCCGCCTCAGGACCTGGCAGCAGCCGGTGCTGGCCACCGTAACCTGCTAGCGTCTCGCGGCGATGGCAGGTGGCGGCAGGACTGACAGCCGGGGTCGTGGTGATAGCCTCCTGCTCTGTTCGACTGGCGTGGAGGTTGAGGCCCGGGGTCCCTGGAACGTGGCCGACTCCTTTTACAGAGCCCAGTGTGCTGGAGGAATTGGCGCAGCATCTCCACTTAAAAGGGGGATAATAGTACACCGTCCCACGGTGTCGACGGCGCGGGTTCTAGGACCCTGGCACATCCACATCTTCAGAGATTCAGTTCCTTGACAAGAAATAGAGTTGTTTGCCTTTAACCTGCGCCCGTTCTCCTTTATGCTTTAAGTCATCTCTAGATTGGTTGTAACGCCTAATGCTATGCAAGCGCTGTGTAAATACCTAGTGGTTAGAGAGTACTGTTTAGGGAGTAATGATTGGGTCGGGGGGAGTCTGTTCACCACAGATAACAATTTTTTTTTGTCGGTATTTTCTACCGGCTGTTTTTGGAATCCAAGAATGTGAAACTCTTCAGCATGGAAAGGCTGAATGTGCTTACATCCATCTTACCTAGAGGCTCCCTTGCCAGCCTGGCGTTTATCCCTTGCTCCCTCTCTCCCTGCTCTACTGTCTGCGCTGCGTTTTTCAGTTCCTTGCATTGCGACTGTTTTCCCACTTTACTTTTCCCTAATCCCATTTCTGAGGGACTCCTGGCAATGGATGGGTAGGGATCTGTCTTGTGAGTTTGCACTTTTTATAGCAAGACTGTTACCTAAACTTCTTTCTTCCCAGTGCCTCCGGTGTGGCACTGAATCACCAATGCTGAGATAGAAGGAAGTCAGTCCACGCTGGTGGGGGTGTGTCGGTGATACATATTCCTCTAGGCGGGGACACCTGGTGGCTGTGCCAGTGAGGGAGTCTAATAGGAGACGCTTGTCCTTGGGTTCATGTCGCTGGTAAAGATCAGGAAAAAATCGTGCTGTCTCAGGGAGGACCTGGGGAAAGGTTTTGCTGTGTTGGCATATAATTTCTCAGGAACCGTGGAGTAAGACTGGTGAAAAGCAACTAAAAAATGTTCAAGTTATCAGACATAAAGCTAAGCAAAGATAAGGTGCTTTAAATCTAACCTCCGTGAATTAGTATCTCATTTTTTAAGTAGGAAGATTTATTGAGGAAAAAGAATGAGGAGTAGGCATTTCTCAGCATACTCACCAACACTTGTCTTTCTGGTTATAGCCACGCTAGTGGATGTGAAAGGCCTTATGGGTGCTAATACAGTGGAACTTTGCTTTAAACATTGATACCATGGCTTGCCCCCTGCCGTGGTGTTTTCTACTTTGCAAAATGGTAAAAAATTACTTGATTCTTTTCTCTGCCGGATATGCGTATATCTCCTCAATGTCCCTTTCCACTGATTGCTTTTATTTTTTTATGTTTTATTTTTTTGGTGCTGGGGATTGAACTCATTACCTTGCACTTACTGCACTGTTTGTTTTTAGTTGTGCACCTTAAAAATTTAAGAGCACTTACTGGTTTGTTTATATTACCCTTTTTTTAAAATCCAAGCCTTGTTTACAAACTTTTTAGTAACATGTTATATAAAGTGAAAATATATCCATAGTGGAACTTCTGTAACATGATTCTCACCTGGCAATAGTAGATCACAAATCTTTACCACATATCGCTAGTATAAGAGTGATCAGTGGTGTTGGGCCATGGCTTTCTTCTTGAGTTAAGGAAAATTTACTATTATCCTTGCAAGCAGCACTGGCCTTGGCCTTGGATAAATGTTTTGAGTATTGGCGTAGGTGGGATCACAGAGGTCCCTCAGGGTCCATGTGTTGGCTTGTTCACTACCTTGGGGCTGTGGCAGATACAGTAGAGCTCTTAGAGGTGGGATTTAGGCAAGCTCTTGAGGTCTCTCAATGGGTCCTGGAGGGGATGGTAGGGATCCAGCCCCTCCTTTTACTTTGGATGTGAGGTGAGTGGTTTTGCTCTGCAGCTCACTCCTTCCACCCTGCGCTGCCTTATCCCAACCCCGGAGCAACAAGGCCAGGAGCATGGACCAAACTCTTGGAAGCCAGGCCTCCGTCCTGCTTCTCCGGTCTGGTGCTTTGTCAGCGTGATGGGAAGCGAGCAATTTAACAGGACTGTTAAGGACCCTGAAAATGCGTCAGCACAAAGCCCCAGATTTTCGGTGTCAGACTTTCCAGTGCTGCAGCTAGGTAAACACTGCTAGAGCGCCTGTGTCATGGATGGTTGTAATTGGGCTGCTGGTGAATGATGGTGTCTGTCTGTCCTGCTGTGTTGCTGGAAGAGTAGAGTGGTGCCAGGGGGCCCTGGTTCTTCTTGGGCAGTCTTCTGTGCTTTTGTATGCACCTGTGGAATGTGAAGTCGTTAGCTGCTTTGTGATAGTTGATGTTTGTATCTTGAGTAACCCTCATGCCTTTGTTTTTCTGTCCTGTTGTAGCTCTATCGCTATGTTACAGTACAAGCGACAGCCAGCAGAAAGTCTCTTCTGACTGATGTACTTGCTGCGTATCAGAGGTTCTGTTCCCGCCCTCCCAAAGGTACGTGCTTAAGTGTGTTCTTTGTTCTTGCTGAGGCCTCAGCAGGTGTTTACAAGTGCACACCGTGCTTCAGGGTCAGGGTGACTCTTCACGTCTTCCTCTTCCTGTGCCCTCTCCCCTACTCCAGCTGTTTCTGATCACAGAGATGGAGGTGTGTCACCTTCACCTGTAGTACTTTACAGATGATGCATTCCTTGCACGGAAGCTTCTTCCTTTAGCACCTCTGGCTTGTGAACTGTGTTCCTTAGACTTTGAGCTACTTGGGCAAGGAGTTTTACACTTTAAAAAAACAAGTGAACTCACATAAAACCTGATGAATTTTAGTTTGAGATTTTTTTTTTCTAACAGGATTTGAAAAATACTTTCCTAATGGAAAAAATGGGAAAAAGGCTAGTGAAGCTAAAGAAGTTACTGGAGAAAAAAAAGGTACTTTTTAAAAAGATTATGTTGGAATTTATTGTTTTCCCTAATAAATGATGGTGATAATTTGCACTGACCAAAAAAAGTTTTGAGTCAAGTTTGAAACTGTTTGTGACAGCTATATACAAAATTTTGTAGCCCCCATGTTCATTTACTTTAACTTTATATTCATATTTTCATGTTTCAAGTAATTTAAGGTCACCTTGGAGTTGCTGACTGATCAAACTAACACTGGTAATATATCTGACACATGACTTAAACCACTGAGAAAAGTCTTAGAAACCCAATACATGCAATGGATTTAACATTGTTTTTAAAATTGTTCCTGAGCTTGAATTAAGTTCCGTCTTAGGTTTGGGATTTAGTGAGGGTGGGGTTTAGGCCTGGATCTTTGGGTCATGTGGACTCTGAGCTTCCTGCCCCATTTTACAAGTGTGATACCACATATCTGGCATATGTTGGCATGGCTTCATTTTTTTTTAGGGAAATGCAATGAAAAATGTAAGTCAGCCTGTGGGGTTTTATCCGTGGTAGTACTGAAGGTTGAAGCCAGGACCTCACAAATGCTAAACAGCTGCCACCCCACTGAGCTGTACCTTCGGTTTTAAATGAGCTTGTCCTCTAGCAGGAGAGTCAAGTGTACACTCAGAGAATGCAGAGAAGTGAAAGTGAGAGTGGGAAGAAAGGGCCAGAAGTGCTGGCGTGGCTGAAGGTGGGCCCAGGCCCTGGACAGGAGCGTGGCTGTGGGCTTTCCCAGGCTGTGGTCACTGCTCCGAATCTTGGTTTGGGGAATGAGATAATAGTATTGCTGTGCAAGCACAGCTTGTTGGGTTCTTTTGCATTGCCGTCACCTGGGCTCCGAGTAGTCAGATACCAGTACCACTGGGCAATGTGCTACCTGTTTCCAGGCCTGTCTCACTAGGCTGGGTTGGGCTGGTGCAGAGCTTGCCTGCTTTGTGCCCGTCTCCATGTGTGTGCCATGTGTGGCGAGTGTCATGAAGCCAGTGTGGGTGAGGGCCCTGCGGCCTGCCCCCGTAGCCTGCATCCTGTTAGCTGAAGGTGTCTGGGAGGATGGAGGGTGTCTGGTTAGTCTGTTAGGGTGGCTGTTACAAAGGGTAATAGCTCCACCGGCTGCAGATCGGAAGGCAGGGTCTCTGAACGAGAGCTGTGAGGGAAGAATCTCGGTTTGTGACTGACCATCTTTCTATCTCTTCACATCACTATTGTGTATGTGGGATGTGTGTGTGTGTGTGTGTGTGTGTTTCTGCCCAGATTTCCCTTCCTGTAAGGACACCAGTTGTACTGGTTAGGGCTCATCTCAGTGACCTCTGTAAAGACCCTGTTTCTATGAAGTCGCTTCTGAGGAATGAGGGTCAGAACTTCAGTGTGTAAATTGGGCATGGGAGGCCCAGTTTACCTGTAACAGTGACTCATCTCAGACCCCTGCACAGCAGTTATGTGTGGAGAGGGCTGTTTGTGTCGGTGGTGGTGTGTGTGAGTGTGTGTGGTGTGGTGCTGGAATGGGTCCCAGGGCCTTGCACGTGTTTGGCAGGTGCTCTGCCAGAGCTGCGCCCGCCCAGGGCGAGCGCCCTTGCTAGTTATTAAAGTTATGGCCTACTGAGCGGAGCCTGCTGTTCAGTCTCCTTTGCAGGAGTTGGAAGGGGTGTTTGCTCTCTAATGATGGACTCAGGACACTGCTTGTCTGGTTTTAAACTCCAGTTGCTTAGCCACTGTCACTCAGCACAGCCACAAGTTGCCTGACAGTTGCTTAAGCCTAGTTCCTTTCCTGTGAAGTGGGCATGGCAGCACCCTTCTGGGGATAGCGTGATTTCAGGGGCTGCCATGGGCACAGCACTGGGCGTCCAGGGAGGTGTCTGCTGCTCTGTGTTCTCAGGCATCCTTAGAGCACTTTCTTCAGTAGCTGACAGTTGATGCAGTGCACCTTGTGTTGGCTCTTTGTTACCCTGTCTGTGGAGAAACCTGTGGACACTGTGAAGCCTGCATTGCTTCCTGTATGCTCTTTGTCCACAGCAGAACCAAAGCCAACGACTGCCCCACGCTCTTCTGGGGGAGCAGGTGGTGGTGGAGGAAAACGCCGGGGCAAGAAGGATGATTCCCACTGGTGGGCCAGGTTCCAGAAGGTTTGATTCCATGCTCTGTGCTGATTCTGAGGTTCTGGTGGTGGCCTGGGGAAGGTGGGGAGGGGCCAGGGTTTCATCGCATAGGTCATGTGGGATGCCTGTCTTCACAGAGACTCCCTCTCTCTTTGCCTAGGGTGACTTTCCATGGGATGACAAGGACTTCAGGTTGTACTTTCTCTGGACTGCTCTGTTTTGGGGTGGAGTCATGCTTTACATCCTGTTCAAGCGCTCCGGGAGAGAAATCACTTGGAAGGACTTTGTCAATAACTATCTCTCCAAAGGTGTAGTAAGTATCCTCTGGGGTCGGCAGCTGGAGTGCTCAGAAGGTGAAATTTTGTTAGAAATTTTTCTAGATATTTTCACATTTGGGTTTTCCTAATGCTGAAAAGCCCTGGAAGCACTGCCTGCACCCAGTGCTGGCAGCCTCTTCCCTGCTGCCACCCTGTCTTCTGCCCCTCACCTTAGCCTTGGTGCTTCTGGGCTGCGTGGGTAGAAACTGAGTAGAACCAAAAGAAGTAAGAGCAGCCATAGGGCCATGGCCTTGGGTCTTTGCCCTGCAAGCCCATTTCCAGTGTGTTTCACATGCTGCTCACAGCAAGGCATGTTATTTTATGTATTAATAAAGATGCTTGTGATGAGCTGCCCATCACACTTTGTACAGCATGCCATCGGCAGGCTGGATCTCCTTCTCTGAGATGTTAAAATACAAAACCATGCACCTGAGAATCGAGGAGTGTGTTAAGAATAGAACCAAATTTTAGCTTCGTGCATAGTGAAAGATATGGGTCCAGTTTTAATCTTCAGCATGTGTAGAGCCAGTTTTTCCAGCACCATTTATTAAAGAGGCTGTCTTCCAGTGAATGTGTTTGGTACCTTTGTCAATAATAAGTTGGCTTAGTTTGTCTGCTGTTGTTTCTGCATCTTCTAGTCTGTTCCATTGATCTTTGGATTTTATTATTTATTTATTTTTTTGGCCCATACCACGCTGTTTTTATCACAGTAGCTTCATAGTATAATTTCAAGGCAGGGATTGTGATGCCCTGTCATGTCTTTGTTGCCCAGTACTGCCTTTGCTATTCTAGGTCTCTCCTGGTTCCTGATGAATTTTAGGATTGTTTTCTCTAATTCTGTGAGATATGCTACTGAAATTTTGATTGGGATTGCATTGAATCTGTGTAACAGTTTTTAAAGTATGGCCGTTTTCACTATATTGGTTCTTCCTACCCAAGAGCCTGGGATCTCTCCATTTTCTGACATCCTCTTCAGTTTCCTTTTTCGGAGTAGTTTTCAATGTAGAGGTCTTTTACATCCTGTGTTAGATTGATTCCTAGGTATTTCATTTATTCAGATAATATTGTGAAAGGTGGTGTTTCCCTGATTTCTCTCAGTGAGTTTGTTATTTGTGCACAAGAAGGCTGTTGATTTTTGAGTGTTGACTTTGTAACCAGCTACACTACTTAATTTGCTATTTAAATCTACCAGTTTTTTAGTGGAGTTTTCAGCCATCTTCTATGTAGGGTATCATGTCATCTGCAAATAATGATAGTTTAAATTCTTTCTTTCCTATCTTTATTCTTTTTATTTGATTCTCTTGTCCAGTTGCTCTGGCTAAAGTTTCCAGGACTGTGTTAAATAAAAGTGGAGACAGTGGACATCCTTGTCTTATTCCTGATTTTAGAGACAAAGCTTTTAGTTTTTGTCCATTTAGTATGTTGTTGGCTCCTGGTTTCTCATAGATAGCTTTTATCAGATTGAGATAAAGACCGTTTATTCTAAATTTCTGTTGGGATTTTATCATGAATGGGTGCTGGACTTTGTCAATAGCTTTTTCTGCATCTACTGACATGAGCATATGATTTTTGTGCTTGGCTCTGTTAATATGGTGTATTATATTTATGGATTTATGTATGTTGACCAATCCCTGCGTCCCTGGGATGAATCCCACTTAATCATGGTATATAACCTTCTTCATAATTTACTGCATTCTGTTTGCTAGTATCTTATTGAGGATTTTCGCATCTATGTTTATTATGGAAATTGGCCTGTAATTCTCTTTCTCAGTTGGGTTCTTCTCTGGTTTTGGTGTCAGGCTGTAATGTCTGCTTCCAGGACTGAATTTGGGAGTATTGCCTGCCTTTCAATTTCATTAGAGTTTGAGAAGTAGTGGTATTAGGTCTTATCTAAATGTCTTGTAGAATGCAGCAGTGAATCCATCAGGACCTGGGCTTTTCTTCGTGAATAGGTTTTTAATTACATCTTCAATTGATATTGGGTTATTTAGGATTTTTATATCTTTTTGATTCAGCTTGGGTAATATCTAGGAATCTGTCCATTTCTTCTGTATTTTCCATCTTATTAGAGTACAAGTTTTCAAAGTAGGTATAGATAGTCTTCTGAATTTCTGCAGGGTCTGTTGTGGTTTCACTCTTTTCATTCCTGAGGTTTTTTTTTTTTTTTTTAAGAAGATTTGGCTAAAGGTTTATCAATTTTAATTAATCTTTCAAAGAACCAACTCTTTGATTTGATTCTTTTCTCAAATTTGAGATTCACCATTAAATTGTTTATGTGCGCTTGCTCTGTTTTCCTGATATGAGTATTTACTGCTATAAATGTCTATCTTACCATTGCTTTCATTGTGTCCCGTAAGTTCCAGCATGTTGTAAATATCTTCTTTGATTTTATCTGTGACTCATTGGTTGTTCAGTAGGGTGCTATTTAATTTCCACATGTTTATGAAGTTTTTGTGGTTTCTTTTGCCATGGGTTTCAAATTTCATTGCACTGTGGTCTGATAGTATGCATGGGATAATTTGAATTCATTTGTATTACTTAAGCATGTTCTATGAACCAGTATATGGTCTATTTTAGAGAACGTGTGTGCAGCCGAGAAGAATGTGTATTCTGGTGTTGTGGGGTGGAACACTCTATAGACTCCTACTATGTCCATTTCTTCAAAAGTTTGCTTCAGGACCAGGGATTTAGCTCAGCAGCATAAGCGCCTGCCTGGCAAGAACAAGGTCATGAATTCGATCCCTGGTACCAAAAAAAAAGTTTGGTTCAGTTCTAATATTTCATTATTGATTTTTTTTTTTTTTGGTCTAGTCAATCTGTCTTTTTGTGACACTGAAGTATTGAGATCTTCCAATACAATTGTATTAGAGCTTATTTGATTTTTCATATCTATTAGTATTTTTTTTATATAATTGGGTAGACTGGTGTTTGTTGCGTATTTATGATTATTAGCTCTTCTCTTGAGTTGTTCCTTTTATGAGGGTGTAGTGACCTTTATCTCTCTTAATCAGTCTTGGCCTGAAATTCACTTTGTCTACAAATAGGATAGCTACCCTTGCTTTTTTCTGGGTTCCTGTTGCATGGAGTATTGTTTTCCATCTTTTGACTTTCAGTCTATAAATTTCATTTTGAATTAAATATGTTTCTTATATGCAGCACATTGTTGGATCTTTTTTTTATTTAAAGAGAGAGGGAAAAAAGCAAAACAAAAAAGGGTAGAAACAATACAGAATTTCAAAAAAAAAGGTAAGAAATCACTAGCTGATACATTACATATTGTCTTCTTGGATATAGTTGTTTAAGTTACAAAATTAAAGCATATAAAGTGGACATTCAAACAGTGAGGCTGTAAACAGTTCTGTTCACAGATCCAACAAAAACTTAGCAACATGGTCATCAATCCTACACACTTAAATATACATGCAGTTATATCCTTTAGAGAACTTTCTTTTCCTCCTTTTGCTTTTTAAGTCCATTATCTGTTTAGTTATATCATTTCAGGTTGCTCAGTACCTTACTGATCTGTTTTGTTGTTATTTACTTTTTTCTTGTTTATTTTTATTTTATATTTTATTTTATTTTATTGGTAGTAAAATACAGCAGAACAAGACAGGACAAAACCAATTGAGGCAGTGCAGTGAAATTGGTACAGAACCTCACAGCAGGTTACTGGGATAATAGCAGTAGATGTAATAGTATATCTGCTTTTCTTTACAATAGCTGTTCCTTCAATCAGGTAGAGCAAGATCAAAGGAAATACCGAAATTATAAAAACAGAATATTGAATAGAGCAATACCATTGATCAGAACAGAGCAAAACAGAGATAAAAATATTTGCCTTCAAAGAGATGGCAAAAGAAAATCCCCCTTATTTGCTATATTACATATAGTCAAACTCGCAAGAGATGCTCAGATCTCTGGCTCTCACCTGCTGGAGGGGAGGGGATGAGATGCATGTTTGATTCTTAGCCCATGCACCTGTAGGCTCACAGCTGCCCACCAGTGCAATGAGCTGGCTGCCTGTTTTCCCAGCGCCCCAAGTTCCAACATGGCGCAGATCTCGGGAAATGCTGACATGGTTCTCGCCCTGGGACAGCCATGGCATGGGAGGCCACAGCCATTTAGCAGAGCAGCGTGCTGGCTCACATTGTTGGATCTTGCTTCTTGATCCATTCTACCAGTCTGTGTCTTTTGATTGGTGAATTGAGACCATTAACATTGATGGTTATAGCCAGTATGAATTGACTTATCCCTAGCAAGTTATTTTCCTGTTATTGGCTCCCCCTCCCCTCTATTTTTTGCCTTGTCTGGTGGATTCCTTCTTTTGGGTTCATGGAACTGTAGTCTTTATTATCTCTTTCTAGAATGTCCTTAAGAACATTTTGGTTTGGTGGTTATAAATTTCCTCAGATGTTCTTTGTTATGAAAGTATGTTATTTCTCTATCAGTTTTGAAAGATAGTTTTGTGGAGTACATCAATCTGGCTTGAGAGTAGTTTTCCTTTAGAGCTTGGAATACTTCAAGCTTTCCTTGACTTGCTGGTTAGTGCTAAGAAGCTGTGATTCTGATGGGTTTTCCTTTATAGGTGATTTGTTTCTTTTCCCTAACAGCTTTTTAAGATTCTATTCTTGTGTTGAATTTCTGGAATCTTGACTATGATATGCCTGGCTGTAGATTTTTTTTTTTTGATCATGGCTATTTTGAGTTCTGTATGTCAAATTCTTTTTCTCTAACAGGAAAGTTTTCTGCCATTACATTTATGAACATTTTTAATATAATTTGTGGTATCTCATGCTTTTTCATTGACTCTAATCACTTTTAAGTTACTCTTCTTTGTCTCATCTAGCAGCTGCTGGATTGATTTCTCATGGTCCTTTGCTATTTTTGAGAAATCCTTTTCCTGATTACTAACTGCAAGCCTGTCTTCAGTATCTGAGATCCTGTCCTCATGTTGGCCTAGTCTGCTTTGAATACTTTCAGTGGAGTTTTTATTCTCCTAGATATCTGCTTAAGTCTTTTATCTATTCTATTTGTTTCATATGCTGAGCTTTCACAGTTTTCTTCAGGTCATATATTTTTTGTCTTTATCTGTAAATTGTCTATGGTGGGTTGCTTTATTGCTAGTAGGATCCCTAGATAATGGCTGCTTTTCTCAGGTGTCTTCCAGGTGTAGCTGGTTTTGGGATTTGAGTCTGTTAGAAGATCTTTGGTGTTTTGGAGATGAGAAGCTGTTGCTTGTTTGGCCCAGTCCCTGATTCTTTGGCACTGGGCACAGTATTTTCTGTGACCCTTAGTCTACCTCAGTCATGGAATACCAGGACAAACAGTTGTTTAGAACAGTTATGTCAATTTTGGCTATAGTGATACCAGTAGCATCAAACACATTCTAGCAAATGACAAACTGAGATAACCCTTAATTTGCCACTTTTAACCATATGCACAGATTTGTGGTTATATAACAAAATCTAAAACCAGAAAATTACATGCAGTATACAAGTCAATTTTGCCTTCAGGGATTAGAATTTTAAATGGATTCAAGATCATGGATATATGAGCAGAGATGACTTCTTCCTCTCTAGGTGGGATGCTGTTTCTTTTTCTTTTTTTCTTTTTTTTTTTTTTTTTTTACAGAGGACTGATTAGACCCTCAGATACCTGTGTATTTGTGGTGAGGTGATAGGGAATAAAGGAAGACAAAGACAAATTTCAGGGTACAAGGGGTCTTGGAGGAGTTCACCTCCCATGGACTGGCTTGGCTACCTCTGCCATTGACTCACTTTTATTAACCAGTAAAAAGCTTGGTGGTGGGGAAGGAGTAGCTATAGAAAGTGGGTGGATAAGGATTGTTAATGAGAAACCAGATTTTCTCAGACACTGTTTTGCCTCAGGAGTGTCAGGTTAGCAGCATTCTGCCCATAGCCAGAGGCGTGCAACTGGGGGAGGGGATAAATCACATAGTAATCTATCGCGCAGCCTGTCCCTGGACACTTTGTCTGTCTGATTGCTCTAGCTGACACTTGGGGTTCTGTGGTGTGTAATGATGGAAGGTGCTCTCCTGCCTAGTTCCTGATCTGAGAGAGAAACCTGATGGTTTTCCAACTTTGTGTCATGTCTGCTGCAGTTACATGGCTTTTATTATGTTGAGGTGGTTTGTTCTTTGGCTTATTGAGTTTTTTTTTAACATGAGAAGGTATTGAGTTTTGTCAAGTGCTTTTTCTCATGTGTTTTTATTCCTTCATTCTGATAATGTGGTAGATAACAGCAGTAGGTTTTTGTGTGTTGAACTGTCCTTACTTACCAGAATAAATCCCACAGTCTAATGTGCAGAATGTGGTTTTCTGGTTTCTTGAGGATTTTTGCATGTGTGCTCCTAAGGGATCCTGGTTTGTAGTTTTCTCTTTTGGTAGTGTCCATTTCTGGTCTTGGTGTCAGGGAAGTGCTGGCTTTAGCCAGTGAGTTAGAAACTACTCCCTTTTTGTGTTTTGGGGAAAATTTGAGGGTTATTGTTAGTTTTGATTTAATTTTCTTTTTTGTTTTGTTTTTTAAGTTACCAGTGAAGACACCTGGCCTTGGGCTTTTATTCATCAGTTTTTAAAATTAGCAATTCTGCCTCATTACTAGCTACAGGTCTACTCAGATTTTCTGTTTCTTTGCAGTCTAATCTCAGTAGGTTTTGTGTTTCTAAAGTGAGTCTTGTGAAGAGCATGGAGTTGTACCTGTTTTATTACTTGTAAAAGAACTACTACTAGGGGCTTCTGTGTTTGTGTTTGCTTCTTACCACTGTGTGTCTTATAGATCCTCTTGCCCATTTCCTAGTGTTACTCTCTTTTGTAACAGAATTTTTGTAGTGACGTGTTTAAATTCCTTTGTCAGTTTTATGTGCTTTCTTTATATTTACCATACCCTAAAGTTAATAAATTTATACTCACTTCATGGCTGTGACTTAGAAAAGCCCCCACCATTTGTTTGTTGTGTCTTTATACACTGCCATGCCCCAAAACATAACATGGTAGTTTTTTCAAAGTTACAGTGCTGTTAGTTTTGTTGTTTTTTTGTTGTTGTTTTGTTTTTGTTTTTGGTACTGGGGATCAAACTCACAACCTCGTGCTTGTAAGGCAAGTGCTTATGCCAGTGAGCTAAATCCCAGGCCCAGTGCTGTTAGTTTTTATAGTGACCCTGTCTTTACCACTTCGGAGACCTTTATTTTCCCCTGTTGCTGTGTGAGGGTTTCTTTGTGGGGTCCTTTGTGGGTTTCTTTGTCCTGCAGGATAGATTCCGTAATGAACCTCTCGCCATTTTTCTCTGGAAGGACAGTTTGCCGTGTGTATAATTCTTGACTGGCAGATTTTTCCTTTACCCCTCTGATTATCAGCTGACAATCTTCAGCCTCCAGTTTCTGATGATCCTGTTCAGGAACTTTTGTATGTGAGTTGCTTAAGATTGTGCTTCTCTTTTGCTTTGACAAGTTTCATTACACGTAATGTCCTCAGTGTAGGTCTCTGACTGGAGTTCACAGTGCGGATGCTCTTTTTCTCGTCTTCCATCAAATTTGGAAAGTACTCAGCCATATTTTTAAGGAGTATTCTTTCTGCCCCTTGCTCTTCTTCTGTGACTGCAGTGTTGTCTAAGTCCATCCATTTGATGGGCCCAGCAGGTCCCTTAGGCTTTGTTCACTTTTCTCCAGTCTTTTTTCCAGAATTTCAGTTGTCCTGTCTTTCTCTGGTTGTTTCTCCTACCTTTGGATCCCTCGATGAAGTTTTCATTTCAGTCGTACTTTTCAGCTCCAGAGTTTTTGTTTCTGTTCAAGTCTTCTTTTTATTGATATATTTGTGTTGTTCATCATTATCTTGACTTGTTTATTTTTCTTTTAGTATTTTGAGCTTTATTATTTTTTTCCCTAAGTACTGGGGATTGAACCCAGGGCCATTGCACTGAACTACATTGCTGGCCCTTTAATTTCTTTTTGGTTTGTTTTTGAGAGAGGTTCTTGCTAAGTTGCTAAGTCATCCCAGTTGGGCTTGAACTAATGATCCTCCTGCCTCAACCTCCTGGAGTGCTATGATTATAGGAATGTGTCACCTCGCCTGGCTCTTTGAGCATTTTAATTCTTTGATGTATCTACCATCAGCTCTTGTTCAGGGAGAGCTTACATCTGTTTTCCTTTGAGCCATTCTTCTCTGTTGCTTTATGATTTTTAATTTTGCTGCTGTTGAAAACTGGACCTGTGAATCTAATTATCTACTCTGGATTCGCATCTCTCCTTCCTCCAGGTGCTGGTCAGTGTTCCTTCCCTTTTCCTTCACTCTGCAGCCTCCTCCATCCCGCTCCCTGCTGTCTGTGATTAGCTGTTCACCCCTCGTCCTCTGCTGCATGTTGCAGCCTCAGCAGACTCCTGCGCGCAGGGTTGGGGCAGTTCTGGTGCTCCCTGCTCCTCCATCTTCCCAACTTCTGTCAGTGGCTCAGCTCTCTGAAGTGAGTGCCTGCCACATGCGTAGCGCTGCCTGCGCGGCTCTGTGCCTCTCCTTCTGAGTACACTTGAGGATTCCCTGTTGCTCCCCTCTGAGCCTGCTGGCTGTTTGGCTTCAGGTGTGGGGAGTACTGGGAGCCATTCCCTGCCAGACTGGCCACCTGAGAAGAGTCACTGTCTCTTGGGCATTTCTGGAATTTCCTGGGGTCCCTTTCCATGTGTCACTTGTACCTTATAGATGGTAGGAGATGCACCTGCCCCAAGGGCTGTCTCTTGAGCCAGCTGCAGCCTTGGAGTGGGGTGCTGGAGGTGCTGCAGAGAGTCTAGTGTATTTAAGAGAGTCAATAAAACAGGTGGAAGCCACTTTGTACTCAGCAACAAGGAGGAAGAGGTCTTAGGCTAGCAGGAGCAACAGAAGACTGTTGGGCTGTGAGAGGCGCTGGAACGCCACTAGGATGCAGGCAGCAGAGCCTCAGGGCCTCTGTCTGCAGGTGAATGTCCAGGCAGTTCTGCAGCAGCATCTGCAGTAGCGGTAGTGTATTGGGTCCTGACCTAGATCCCCAATCTCCCAAACGAGTGTATGGTGGAGGTTAACTAAAATGAGAAAGGCTCCGGCTCCTGCTGAGGTGATCCCTGGTAGGTGCCTCAGCAGAGAGCCCTCTTTCTGTGAAGGCCTCCTCCATATTCAAACCTTTCCACTCCGGGTGGACTTATTCGTTCAGGTTAGGTCCCTGTTCGGGTGCCATTTATCAGGTCCTGCCCTAGATCCCTGATCTCCCAAATGAGTGTACAATGGAGGTTAAAACAAAGAGAGACCATTGTAATGATTTTAGGGCACTGGGAGGGTCAAAACCCTTTAAATAAGCTCAAGGCTCTGAGGGCTAAGACAAAGACTTGTTTGGATCAGTCTATTTTTAATAGTCCAGCAAGGGGCGGAGAAACTGAGGAAAGTGCAGGCAACGAGTAGGACCTTGGAGTCACTTTAAGAACGTCTCCAAGTAATGAATCAAGTCAATTTATTAGAACTGTCTTATCTTGAAAGCATGGTATAAATGAGACAGTAGGAGTAAAATTCCTCCAGCTGCAGTCTCTATCTTGTTAATTGGGGTTGGAGCCAAGTGTCTGCAGCTGTGGCCTTATCTTGCCTTTTAAGGTGTCTCTGGCCTCATAGATTATTACAAATGTCAGCCATGACCAGTGATTCCTAGAGGTTCACTTACTATAAATCAGCTCCCGTCGCCAGGCTAGGGGCCGAGGCCTAGGACATACTTACAGATAAACATAGAAAGCCAATTAGTAAAATTTAAATCCAGGGCTGGGGATTTAGCTTAGTGGCTTAAGCACCTGCCTGGCAAGCGTGAGGTCGTGAGTTTGATCCCTGGTACCAATAAATAAATAAATTAATTAAATAAAATTTAAGTCCTACTCAGAACTGCCTCGCCTCGTAGTGGTCTCCAACAGTGGTGGTGGTGGTGGTGGTGGTGGTGGTGGTGGTGGTGGTGGTGGTGGTAAAACTTTGAAACAACCACCTGTGTACTACTAGGGGAGTGCATAGGTAACTTCTGCTCACCCCACAGAACCAGAGGGGAGCCCAGTACCCCTCACAGATGTAATGCTAGCAGGAAAAGAAAAGTGCAGAAGAGTAGATGCAAAACAAGCCATCTTTAGACTCAGAGGACAGTGGTGCCAAGTGTAGGGTCCCTTGGGGTCACAGGTGCAGTGCCAGCCTGGGTGTTCCAGGCAGCTGGTCTCAGGTGGGGTCTCCTGTGGGATGGGAGCTGGCTGCCCCACATAGTAGAGATGGGAACTCAGGCATCTTTTTCCAGTTATTTTTGTAAATGTGAAGTGTCCTCTGCAAAATGCCCATAGGAGTATCTCAAGTATTTTCCGTAAATGTATGTTTGATTATCTAATTTCTTAAATTTCTAGGTAGACAGACTGGAGGTCGTCAACAAGCGTTTTGTTCGTGTGACTTTCATACCGGGAAAGACTCCAGTTGATGGGGTAAGTTGAGCCGTTGGTTGACAAGCTTCACTGTAAATGTGAGCAGACGTGTGGCCTGGCCATGGTGAGCTTGGGTCCGCATGCTGTTCTGCAGATGGATGGCTGAGAAGCAGCTCGGTTAAGGGAGCGGTCTGGAGGTACCACCTGGGCAATGGTCGAGGCTGTTTAAAGGCGTAGGCGTGGGAGTGAGATCCACTCCTAGTCCTGCCCCGGCCCCTGGCTGTCTCCTGCGTGATTGTGGTCATTCCCAGCGCTGTGTCTTGCTGGCTCGTGATAGTGCTGTCGCAGGAGGCGGTGCCGGGGAGGGCCCTGCTCAGGCGTCCAGGCGCTGTGGCTCCCCTGTGCTGTCTCCGTCCTCCCGCTGTTAAGCATGCTGCTGCTTTCTACTGCCCTGAGGCAGGCATTTCAGGGTCTGAGGCGGGCAACAAGCCGTCGTGGAAACAGGCACTGCTGTGTGCTGGCACAGCTCTCTATGCTCTGTGTGCCTTTGTGAATTTCCCATGAGAAGGTGTGTTGTCCATTTATTAGACTTTTATTGGAGCTTTCACAAACAGGTCAGAGGTTTTCTGTGCTGTGTTTGGAGCAGCAGTGGTGGCTGACCTGCTGGCCTATGCATACCCAGGCCATGGCTTCAGCTGGGTCCTCTACTAGGTGCCCCTTCCCCAAGCCCTGGCATCTTCATCCTGCAAATGGGAATGACAAGAACACTCGTTTGGGGCTGAGTGTGTAGTGGAGGTAGCGTGAGTCAGAGGTGGTTCCTGGCTGCCCCCTAGTTCTTAGCTTGATGTCCTCCTGTGCCCTAGCGATGCCTGCAGGTCTCACCTGGTGAGAGCCAGGTGTTGAGCTTACTGCCTAGAGTTAGGAGGAGCCCAGGGGCTAAGCTATCCATGGCTTGGAAGCAGGAACCCTCGTTGTGCGCGGCTGGCTCACTCCCTGCCATTTCTGTTTACAAGCCACGTGAAGTCCCCCAGGAGCACATGGTGGAGGGTCTGGGTAGATTGTAAGGTGACTGCAGGTTGAAGGAGAAGCAGTATTTTCATGCTGTAGGACAGGACCAATGCTCACAGGGTGCTTAGGCCAAGTGTAACAGCGCCTGTCAGGCATGCGTGTACACAGGGAGTGTGAGGCCACACTCAGCGCTGGTACGGGCGGCCTGAGTCCAGAGCCAGCCTTCTGCTCCCGGGAGGTTGTGCACCCACAGGGACCAGGGCTTGTATTTGTCTGAAGGCCCTAATGCAGTGAGGGGCACGGTTGTCCCTCTGTGTTTTTGGGTTCCACGACTTCAGCATGCATTGATTCAATCAGCTGTGTGTTGAAAACGCTGAGGGAAGATGTGTGTCTTCACTGAACGAGGACAGGCTTTCTTCAGGGCACCCCTGCACAGTTCGGTTTAGCAGCTGTGTGTGGCACGCAGACAGCATGCTGGGTGTTCTAGATCACGTGGAGCTGGCACACAGGGAAGGCTGTGTGCTCCATGCTGGTACTGCAGCTCCTGCTGGTTGACATGCACATCCACGGGCTCTGTTGTCCCTGGTGGTTTGGAGCTGGCTCTGGGTACCAGGGATGATGCTGGTGAGCTGGCTGGTGGGCTCACTATCACCCAGGCCCTCAGTGTCCCTGTCAAGGACTGTCAGGGCATCCCAGCTCCAGGGGAGACGCACCCATCAGCTGAGGACACCCATGGGGCCTTTCTCCAGTGCTCCCTGCGGTGTTCCTGGGGTGAGCGCAGAGGTCAGGCCCCCTGTTGTTGGGCTGGGGCGGGTGCTGGGAGATGGGGAGCAGGAGGAGGCCTGAGGAGTCAGGTGGGGTTTCCACTTTAGAAATTGCTGAGACGGTACCCCGGGTGGCCACATGTTAGCACTAAGGGAGACTCGCCCCCTGTGTCAGTAAAGCCAGGCTTCATCTGTGATTAAAAAGTGAACAGTCAGCCCTTCAGTGAATTGGACCTTTTGTTTCCACTTCATTCTTAGGATATTTGTTTTTCTGTTTTTATAGCAATATGTCTGGTTTAATATTGGCAGTGTAGACGCCTTTGAGCGGAATCTGGAAACTTTACAGCTGGAGCTGGGCATAGAAGGCGAAGACCGGGTGCCTGTGGTCTACGTTACTGAGAGCGATGGGTAAGAAGTGTTTGTAAACCAGCAGTGGCGACCAAGGGCTGTGCTGTGCATGTCACCAGATCATACACTGGATTTCCAACAGGTGTTTTATAATTTGACCTTAATTTTAAAAGATCATAACTTACTTTTTGCACCTGACTGATTTTCTGCACATTCACATTTATCTTGGTTTTTTTTCTGCAGTATTCAGGATTGAACTGAGGGCCTTCACACTGAGCTATATCCCCAGCCTTTTAAATTTTTAGACAGGGTCTTGCTAAGTTGCCCAGGTTGGATTTAAACTTGAGACCTTTCTGCCTCAGCCTCCCAGAGTGCTGGGATGACAGGCTTGCTCCACCACATCTAGCTCATTTACCTTGATTAAGCTGTGTTGGGAGGTTTTATGTGCAGAGTACAGTCCTTGTGGGGTTTAGCATGAAGAGCTCCTTTGTAGGGGAGTAGCATTCCTACCTTTTAACTGTTGTTTATGTTTCTACTTCATATTGTTTCCCAGATATTAAAGAAATTCCTTTCCCTCCAGAGTGTTCCCTTAGGCTTTACATCTGACTGGATGCTGGGCTTGTGTCCAGGGCGTGTGAGGGGCGTGGTCAGTGGCGAGGCCCTGGGTTACTGGGGGCATGACGGCCTGTGATGCCCTTCCACGCACTCCAGAGAGCCATGTGCCGGTGGCTCCCTCCTTCCCAGTGGGTGCACAGGGTTCCTTGCTGTTGTCCCCATTCCCAAGTGAGCGTGGCATGGTTTCACTTTCTGTGAGTGCGAGAGGAGCAGTGTCCCTGGAGGCCGTGTGCCGTGGGCTGGTGCACCACCGGGAAATGGGTTCCTGGGTCCCCTGCTGCACAGGCCCTGAGCAGCAGCTCCGAGGCTTTGGGGGACCCCCCCTTGCTACCCGACAGCGCTGCTGAGTGGCCCTTCAAATGCGCTGCGGTGTCACTGTCTTCCTGGGTTGTGGTTGTTGCATGGACATCCCCAGTGGAGCCTTCTGGTCCATAATTCTGAAATTTGAAATGCTCCAAAATCCAAAACTTTGGAACGTCAGGTTGGTTTTCAGAAAAGTTTCAGATTTTCGAGCATTTCCCATTTCAGATTTAAGGTTTCCAGATTTGGGTTGCTCATAACCTGGGTTTAGTTGGTTGCAGCCTTTTTTTTTCTCCTCTACAAATAGAGGTGAATTTTCCATGGTTCTTGTTGCTTGCTTTAGCAGCATTTGAAAGTCTGAAACAGATAAAATAGTAACAAATCTGGCTTTTGTTTCTGTTTTTACCCTGTAGCAGTTTTCTTAGTGTTAGGCCAACTAAACTGCGCGGGGTTAACCATGTAAACACACGTGTAGCCATGTTTATGTTAGAATAAATGCCATGAGGAGAAACAGAAGACTCTGTGCCTGGGATCCCTGAGCTTTCCATGGCAGTGCTGGTTTGGTAGTTCAAAAGATGTTTCTGTGACACTCAGATGTAACGATGATAACAATGTTTAGTGCTGAGTGTTGGTTATGGGATCAGGGTAGAATATCCACAGGCCATGTGCATGTTGAGAGCAGGCTTCTCTTTGGCGTTACCCTTTGTGATCTGCTTCAGTGATACTAATGCTGAGATTCTCTTTGACTTTAGATTAAATGTTAGGATATTTAGATTTTTAAAACATTGCCAAGTGTTTGTAGCTGCATCTAAAGCAGCATGTTGGAAAGGTTACATGTGTGTTCCTGCAGCTCATTCCTGCTGAGCATGCTGCCCACGGTCCTCATCATCGCTTTTCTGCTCTACACCATCCGGCGAGGCCCTGCTGGCATTGGCCGGGGCGGCCGCGGTGTGGGTGGGCTCTTCAGCGTTGGGGAGACCACGGCCAAGGTCCTCAAGGATGAGATAGACATCAAGTTCAAGGACGTGGCTGGCTGCGAGGAGGCCAAGCTGGAGATCATGGAGTTTGTGAATTTCTTGAGAAACCCAAAACAGTATCAAGACTTAGGAGCCAAAATTCCAAAGGTAAAGCAAACTTCTGGAGGTTCACCCAAAACTGTTGTGGTGTTTCTCGATCTCCGAAGCCATCACTTTATGAAGTTGGGTGACTTACTATTGGCAGCTGTGTCTCTGTGCTGCTTCACTTAGGTTCTGTCTGATGTCAATCTGTTCGGGTCTGATTTTTGTGTGTGTCTCATTGTCCAATTGTGTGAATACTTGTCTTCCTCCCCTCTGAGCCTTCCTGGAGTCTTCTCTCTTCTCCCTCAGAGGTAGATGCCTGGTGCCGGCAGATGCAGCCCCTCCCCCAGAGGCCTGAGCCACTGCCTGCACCCAGCGCTGTGGGGCTTGGCACAGGCTACATGGCTAAGAGGCAGGCAGCGCTCGTGCCCACCGCCCCTTTGCCCACTAGCAACAGGCTGCACACCCCTTGGACGAGGGGCACAAGCTGACCTCACATTTGTTACTGGATCAGCTGAAAAGTGAATGAAAGAGTCTGGATGATTCTTTTTCTAATCTGTTAGCAAAGCCCACGTGAAAGGAGCGCGTTGTGACGGGCAGCGTTTCCCGCTCTCCACACCGTCTGTGTGGCTGAAACCCATCTCATGGCTTTGTGGTTTGCCGTTGCACCCTTGTCCTGCTGCCCTGGTTCCTAGGCTTCTCTGCAGCTCTAGCCCATGGTTCTCTGGTGTTTTCCACAGACATATTTTTCTTTTTGGATAGGTTCATCAATGGTACTAGATTTTTACTTCCTTTGTAAAACTTAAGAAAGTAAGCAAACTTTTAAAAATGCCTTGAAATTTTGTTAGAAAGTCTGGAAAAAACTCTGTTGGCCACATTCTCCACCTCACTGTGGGCAGTGTTTGAGGAAAGGAGTGGATGCTGTTTAGAGCTGGCCACTCAGTGGGCAAACCCTAAACGGGTTGGTAGTGCAGGGCCGGGTGCACACCCACACTAACAGCGCTGCCTGTGTGGAGAAGCGGAAGTCAGCGTCCAGTTTACGCACCGACTGGGTTCCAGGGTGTTTCACTTGCAGAGAGTAAGAGGGTTTGCAACTCTGGAGTGTGTGTTTAAGTAAAGCTTGGTCTGTTGCTGGGTTCCTAGCCAGAGTCACCCTTTTGTACTGCACTGAAAATTTTATAAAGTAAGGAAAATATTTATGGTTTCACTTTTCCTCAAGTTTTTTGTTTGTTTTTGTTTTTAACACAGGGTCTTGCTTTGTAGTTCACACTAGCCTTGAACTTGCAGGATCCTCCTGCTTCAGCCTTCCAACTGCTGAGATTATAACCGTGTGCCATTTCCCCAAATTTTTTGAAACAAAATTGTCTCTAATAATCCTTTCCTTGTCTTTAACACAAAGAATGTTCTACCAGTTTTAAGAACTGTTTTGTGTCTGGCATCAGTGAGGCTGAGACAGGCTGTGCTTCTCCAGTTCCTCCTTGGAAGTCCTGACCAGCAACCGATTCCTCCTCTGCAGGGTGCCATTCTCACAGGTCCTCCCGGCACTGGGAAGACACTGCTGGCCAAGGCCACGGCCGGAGAAGCCAACGTCCCCTTCATCACTGTCAGTGGCTCTGAGTTTCTCGAGATGTTTGTTGGTGTGGGCCCAGCCCGGGTAAGTCCTACTCTGCTAAGATGCATGGGCTCATCGTCCTCTATGCTCCCTGGCTGAGAGCAGCCCTGTCCCTGGGGTCTCCAGGGCTTGCTGGCCTGACCACTGCTGAGATCATTCTACTTGCATAGTTCAAGGAGTGGCTTGAATTTGTGAGTTAATTCTTTTTTTTGCCTTTTTTTTTTTTTTTTTTTTTGAGACGGGGTCTCTCTATGCAGTTCAGGCTGGCCTTGAGCTCACTTTGTAGCCCAGGCTGGTCTCGAACTCTCAACGATCCTCCTGCCTCAGCTCCTGAGTGCTGGATTACAGGCGTGAGCCACCACGCCCAGTGTGAGTTATTTCTTTTACAGAAAGTATGTGGAGAATAATTGACATATTGTAAAATTTACTGCCTTAGCCACACGCAGTTAGATAGCTTTCAGCCATAGCCACAGATTTGTGCAGCCATCTCCATGACAGTGACCCCGTGTGCATTGTTAAGGTCAGTGTTCCATTCTGAGTCGCTTTTATATGGCATGAGGTGTGAGGGTCTAGGAATTGCTTCCCTTTGCATGTGGGTATCCAGTTTTCCTAGCACCATTTGCTGAAAATACTGTTTTTCCCCATTGAATGATGGTCTTGGTTTAGTTCTGGATTCTCAGCTTTATCCTGTGTATCTGTGTATCTCTGTTCTTAGGTTGGTTACTGTTGTCTTGCAAGTTTTGAAATCAGGAGATTTAAATGTAGTTTTTCAAAAATTTTTAAATTTTTTTAAGAAAGCGTTTCACTGTGCAGTTCAGGCTGGCCTTGAACTCACATTGTAGCCCAGACTGGCCTCAAACTTGCAGCAATCCTCCTGCCTCAGCCTCCCAAGTGCTGGGATTATAGGCATGTGTCACCATGCCCAGCCAGGTTTATATTTATTTTTATTTTTGGTACTTGGAATCAAACTTGGAACCTTATGCTTGCCAAGCAGGTGCTTATGCCGCTGAGGTATCTCCCCGGCCTGGTTTATTTTTTGAAGACAATTTTTACTCACGTATTTTACCAGTGTCTAAAATGTTGCCTTAACGTGTGCAGTAGAAATGCAGAGTCCTATTAGAGTACTTCTGCACACATCAAGATTCTGCTAATTATCAGTAGGACAGCAGCATGTCACCATTGTAGCAGATGTGGTCCCCATCCATGGCTGTCCTGTCAGCAGCATCATAAGGTGCATGGGGCAGCCACACTCAGCTGGGCTTTGCAGAGATGTAGGAGCTCAGAGAAGTCAGATGTTTATGAGTCAGGCTACAAAACCCATGAGTAGCAGAGGTCAGGGTCAGAGATTACAGGAAAGCTCTGTGGGGCAGGCAGGCAAGTTTGCGGGGTGCTCAGAGGGGAAGTGAGGGGCGTGAGTGGTCGGTGGTCCGAGAGGCTTGGAATGTGTGGGGTGGCTCTGGAGTGGTGGCTGAGAGTACCTTGCAGCATGACTTTGTCAGGAGGGAAGAGGGCAGTGGAGGGGGCGGGGACCAAGAGACCAGAAGAGACTGTGGTTAAGGTAACCATGGGGGTGAGTATCTGCCCTGCAGATGAGGAGCAGGCCCCAGCTCCAGTTGGCGGAGGGGCAGACACCAGCCTCTTGCCTGCCAAAGTTTTGGGGGGCCCAAGGTTCAGTTGAGCCAAGAGATGCACTGGCAGGGAGGCTGTGATCAGCTGTGTAGGAGTGGAAATCCAGAAGCCAGGCAGGGGAGCATGAGAGGGAGACCCTAAGCAAGCCAGGAGGTGCAAGGGGCACCCGCCTCTAGCCACTCAGGAGGATGAGGCAGGAGACTGCAAGTTGGAGGCCAGCCTGGGCAACTTACTCAGACCCCAATTCAAATTAAATAAAAGTGGGAAAGGCAGCGTATCAGGTAGAGTGCTTGCCTAGCAAGTGCGAGGTCCTGGGTTCAGTTCTGAGTACGGCAGATACAGAAAAGTATAGGCACCGTTCACAGCTGAAACTGCTGCTTCTGCCTGTCAGGTCCGAGACCTGTTTGCCCTTGCCCGGAAGAACGCCCCTTGCATCCTCTTCATCGACGAGATCGACGCAGTGGGAAGGAAGAGGGGCCGTGGCAATTTTGGGGGGCAAAGCGAGCAGGAGAACACGCTGAACCAGCTGCTGGTGGAGATGGACGGTGGGTGAGCCGCTGTCCTGTGAGAGGGCGGAGCTTTGCAAAAGGCCCCTCCTGAACACCCTTACCTGCAGTGTGCCGTGGCTCCAGTGCCCATGATTCATCCAAGAATTCAGTTTTTTGTGATCTTGAAGAATCGGGCAGCACAGCCCTGGGCGAGCCTGACTGGGTGCATTTGAAATCTGGCACATGGCCACTTTCCATGGGGTGGAGAGTGACTTAACCTGCTCACCTGCCCTGTGTCAAAGCTGCCCATGCAGCACAGGGCAGGGCACTGGCTGGGCCCCCACGGATGCCACAAGAGGGTGCCACGCCATCCTGATGTCCATGTGTCTCTGAACCCGGTCACAACTCTCAATTCAAACTGAAAGATATTTAAGAATAGTTGTATACACCCCAAACCTCTTTAGTCCAGTGTGAGGCTGTTGTCCTGGAGGACCGAGGAGTGACGAGGCCCTGCGCCTTGGGAGATGGGCATCGCACAGGAAGCCTCCTGCAGTCTCAGCTGCCCGTGCCGCCTCATGAGGGCACTGGCTTCTCCCTCTAGGTTTTAACACAACGACAAATGTGGTCATCTTGGCGGGCACCAATCGGCCGGACATCCTGGACCCAGCACTGCTGCGGCCGGGCCGTTTCGACCGGCAGATCTTCATCGGTGAGGGCTCGGCCGCAATGGACCCACGGGCTGTGTGGTGGGCTCTGACTTTATAAAAATCTTTTTCTTTTTTTCTTTTTTTCTTTTTTAATTTTTAAAGAGAAAAAAAATACAGAATTTCAAAACAAGTTAACAGGCTAAAAATCTTTTAAAGGACCCCCAGACATAAAAGGAAGAGCCTCCATTTTCAAAGTCCACCTCCGGCCCCTGAAGTTGGATGCCACCTTGGAGAAGGAGAAGCTGGCCCGGAAGCTGGCGTCTCTAACACCGGGGTTTTCAGGTGAGCTGCATGCAGTTGGCGTCTCTGATGCTTCCCACAATGCATTGCCTTTGTTATGCCCTTTCCACTCAGAACCCGGGAGGTGGTGCGCTGGGTCCCTCAGCACCAGTCACCAGCCTCGGCCCAGCCACTTCCTCTGCCCTGGAGCATATCAGGTCTGGTTCCTGACCTTGCCTTGTTTTGCCTGTAATCATTCCCAAGTGGTTTTCTCCTGAAATTGTTCTATTGAGGTGAGACTTGCATGCCTCACTCTGGGAGGTTGAGTCAGGGTGATCACCATTTTGAACCCAGCCTGGGCAACTAGTAAGAAAGGGTGGGCCAGGGATATAGCTCAGCAGCACGGCGCCTGCCCGGCAAGCACAAGGTTCTGAGTTCAATTCCGGGTACTGGAGGGATAAAAAGAAAAAGTGCTGGGGATGTAGCTCAGCGTGACGGCTGAGAGTTCAGTCCCCTGGTCACCCCTGCCCCCTCCCGAGCAGCCCATGATTTCAGTGTTCACAGAGCTGGGCAGCTGTCGCAGGGACCTAGTCTAGGCCCAGACTGCCAAACCTGCTCTGGATGCGGTCCCCATTTGAACCTGCAGCCTGCCCCTGGCATGTGTCCACTCAGCTGCTGTGCAGCTGCCTGTGTCATCATGCATCTGACTTGCTCCCTTGGGCGGGTGTCCACGTCTCGTCTGCCGTTCATCCTGGTAGGCTTGGGCATGGCTTCTGCCTTGGGCCGAGAGAAGCAGTGGGTGGCTGTTGGCACTCACCCGCCACCCTTCGTGGCCATGTCTGCGTTCCACTCCGTCTGGGGTCCACTGCTGGGCCGTGTGCCAGTCTGTGCTAGCTTTCTGAGGAACTGCCTGTGTCACCTGCGCCGATGTTCCCTCCATGCCCTGGGCAGCCTGTGTTACTGCTCTTCCCTGAGCATCTCGTCCTGCTGGTGGGGCACAGCGTCACACTGGTTTGAATTTGGGATGTGGAGCATTTCTCTTGTGCTTATCCCAGGGTTTTCTCTCACTTCTGTCTCCTCCTAAATGCAAAATGAATTGAGAAATCCAAAGAAGTTACATGCACCTGGACGGTCAGCAGGTGGTCACCTTGGATGACCAGGAGTCCTGAACTTTGACTTGTTTCTCATATTTGTTTATAGAGCACATATGTTGTGCTGTGGTTTAATTTTATTCTTACATTTTTTAATCTGAAAAAATAAGACGACTTGTGGGTCTGAAGAGCATTTGGTAAGCTTCCTATATTTTCATTAAGTTAGTGCATTAGGTCATTTTAATGCTTATGTTTACCATTTTGTAAAAGCAGTTCATTGGGTTTGGTGGCTCACACCTCTAATGTCAGCAGTTGGGAGGATGAGGCAGGAAGATCGCTGTGAGTTCAAGGTCAGCTTGAACTGCATAGTGAGACCCTGTCTCAAGAAAAAAAATATTTAATTGCATAAACAGTTTGCCTACTGTGCCCGTGAGTCATTTTCCCAGTGGAGAAGGTGGAATTAAGTTGATTAGCAAGTGTTTTCGAGCACTTCCTTTGCTGTCACAAGAGCCAAGGCACGTTGTCAGTTGAGGTGGTAACCTGCTTACTGCTCCCTGCTCGTCTCCATCAGAGGGCAGGGTCGGCAGGCTGGCACTGACGGCCAGAGCTGCTTGGTCATTGTACATGGCCCTGAAAAGCAGCGTTTCCATTGTACCTTCGCTGCCTGGTGCTGGTGGCTCCTCCTGTGCAGGGCACTGCTGGGCCGCACATGTTCTGGGTGGGGTGAGCTGGTGTCCGTGTTCCTCTTTCAGGAGCCGATGTGGCCAACGTATGTAACGAAGCTGCCTTGATTGCGGCGCGGCACCTCTCAGACTCCATCAACGAGAAGCACTTCGAGCAGGCTATTGAGCGCGTGATTGGGGGTAAGGCCCAGGGCGCCCCACTGGAGGGCTGGGCGGGTGAACTGAGGGGATGAGGTGACCCCTGGGACACTGCAGGAGGGCGCTTTGTTCCCAGAGAAGCAAGCACCGATGGCAGTGGTGGAGTGCCTGCATGGTGACCCATCCCCAGCACCCGTCCCCAGGCAGAGGTGCTCCCCGTAGAAGTGGGCCTGGCTGCCTCCCCTAGTAACCTTTGCCTCGCAGCTCTGTGAAAGTCTTGCCTTGGGCTGTGTGTCTGGAAACTTTAAAAGGTCTTCTGGTCTCCTCAGTATGTTCTCAGTGGTGAAAGTCATCAGAACTGCCTTGGTCACGTTGGGGGATGGAATTAGGACCAGCCATGGAGATGTCAGAGCCTCTGCCCAGGCACAGGCAGGACAGCGCTCAGGTTGGGGTGCCCAGCCCTTCTTCTGGGCACCTGCACTGCCCATCCAGCTCTTCTCAGGTGTTGCCAGACCTGTAGCCAGCTTGGCACTTTGTTCACTGTCCTTCTGGGATGGAGAGTGGTCGGCCTCTGGAGCAGGCCTCCCCTTGGCAGGACTTGGTGACTCTGAGTGCCAAGGTGAGGTGGGGAGCACGTTCTCAGCACTCTTTGTTTCCTGCAAATTTGACGCTGGACATTTCTTTTCATCTCCCAGCCAGGATGTGTGATGTAGCAGAGGGAGGGAGCTTTGGGGTGGAGTGGAATGTGGGGGAGGGGTGGTGTGCGCTGGTAACCTGGGTAACTCTTGGACCTGGATGACCTCCGCTTCATCCTGACCACCATTGGGAAGTTTTGAATTGAGCAGATGCTTAGTCTCGCAGTGACATCTTAGAAGAGGAATGTGTTGTGTTGCATAACTGTCTTTCAGCATCAGGTCCCTGGAACAGTGGATGAGTTTTTTCTTACCCTTTAGGCTTGGAGAAGAAGACCCAGGTCCTGCAGCCTGAGGAGAAGAAGACGGTGGCCTACCACGAAGCAGGCCACGCGGTCGCCGGCTGGTACCTGGAGCATGCAGACCCTCTCTTGAAGGTGAGGCTGTGTAGGGTGGGGAGTGGCCTGTAGGGGGTCTGGAGAGAGGCTCTGCAGGCCAGGTGTGTGGCAGTGCAGGCAGCTGTCCTGTCCAAGGCACAGAAGGCGCTCGGGCAGAGCACGGGTTTGCTCTGGACAGCCTGGCCTCAGTGGTGAGACTGGGGGCACTTGCTGTAACTGCCACAGCAGGCAGGGGCGCCTTGTCCTTCGGAGGTGGTAGAAGGATTCAGAACCTGGGGTAAAGAACTCTGGAGGCCGAGACCCAGATCTGCAAGTGGCTGCCGGACCCTGGCAAAGTGCACAGGGCCCAGGAGCTCACAGAGCCCAGAGCAAGTGCGGCAGGCATGCGCTGGCCAGCCGGACCAGCAGATGGCAGCAGAGAACCGCCTGCTGCCCCCACCTGCAGAAGATGCCTGGAGGTTGAGAGGCCCTAGATTGAGGGACCTACATGGGACCATATGAGTGTGCAGACCCCTAGGACCTGGGATGAAGTCTGCAGATTACAGAGTCAAGGCCAGAGCACAAAGACCAGTCGTGTTTCTGTAGATCCACAGTGAGCAACTAGAAAATGAAGTTTTAAAAATCCAGTTCCAAGCATGGCATGGTGGTGTATACCTATAATCCCAGCACCCTGGGAAGCTGAGGCGGAATGATCACAATTTTGAGCCCAGCTGGTACATTTAACTACTTAGGGAGTCCCTGTCTCAAAGGAATAAATGAATGGCAGTTGGGGATATAGCTTAGGGGACAGAGTTCCATATCCAGTACCAGGAAGAAAATCCATTAGCACCCCAGAACATGACATGTGGAATATTTAAAGAAAATATTTGAGGGCTGGGGATACAGCTCAGTGACACAGCACCTGCCTGGCAAGCACAAGGTCATGAGTTCAATCCCTGTACAAAAAAAAAGAAAAGAGAATGTTTGTAGGGTCAGCCTATACATTGAGTTAACCAGACATAAAAATACAGTTCTCCCCAGACCTGCAGATTTAGGCGGAGTACAGGGGCATGCACCTGTAATCCTGGTTACTTGGGAGGCTGAGGCCAGCCTGGGCAAGGTAGAGCTTGCCTCAAAAAAATAAAAAAATAGATGGTCTATAATCTCATTGTCATCTCTTGCCATGATTATAGCAGAATGTATTTTGGAAATTGTGAAATTTTTGAGACCATAGGTGAACCAGAATAGACAGAACAAGTGAGTCAGAGCTTATGTCCCAGTTTTGAGACCATACAGAGCTGCAGATGTAGGCGGAAGCCCTGGTGAGAGGACCGGACAGAGACCAGTGGTCAGACAGAGTCCACAGAGGGGCTGCAGGGCCACTTCGTTGTCAAAGAAGGAGCCAGCGTCACTCAAGGGAGGGAAGGTGGTATGATCAGCGGCGCGTCTGGATTCGGGGTTCCTGTGAGGAGCAGGCCCCTTAGGCCATACACAAAAACAACCCGCATCGGCTCCTAGGAGCTGGCCCCGCAGCATTTCTGAAGGTAAACACAGGTAGAAGTGTTTGTGGCCTTAAGTATGGAGAATTCTCAGAGGAAGCTGATAAACTGGATCTCTTAAAAACTTTTGTCTTCGAAAGATCTCATTAAGAGAATGAAAAGGGAAGTTGCACACACGACAGTGTTTGCAGCATGTCTGTGACAGAGGACTTGTGTGCACCGTAGGCGGCCTGTGCATAACCCTTCATGTGCTTCACAGAAGGCGTGCGAGTGGTGCTCGGTGCCTAGAGATAGCACTGCGCACCTTGGGGAGCCACACATCGGATCACAGGGCAGTGGCCAGAGTGGTTAAACTTCTGTGCACGGTCGTGAGGCAAGGAGCAGTTGGGCCCTCATGTGTGAGACAGGGCGGCCACTTGGGAAAAGTTTCTAGTTTCTGGCAAAAGTGAACACTTCACCCAGTGACCAGATGGCCCATGTGCAGGTGTTCACCCAGGAAGTGAAAACATCCACACAACATTGGCTTTGCTTTGTCTGCCGTGTCATAGCCCAAGCACACTGCTGTCCTTTGGGGAGGAAGTGGACATAATCTCTTCCACAGCGGTATAGGGCAGTACTGGGGTGGACACGGATGGCAGTGTGGGTGAGTCTCAGACGCAGGGGCCAGACCACAGAGATGCACTATGGCTTCATTTATGAGCAGCCGCAGGAGGCACAGGAACCAGGAAGGAGAGCTGGGCTACAGGAAGGCTCGGGAGGTGTGGCACATGACAACCTTCTGTATTGTCACTGTGCTGGGAAGCAGTATTCATCAGAACCCGCCGACCTGCCGGGCTTTGTACTTTAATAGTTCTGTCCCATGGAAACCGACTCTCAGTGACGTCAGCTGTAAAGGCTAAAGGGATTTGTTTAACAGCAAGAGAGGGCCTGGGGAGGGGAGGAGGCTGCAGAGCCTCGGCTGCCGCATGTCCCTCCCGACCAAGGCCTTGGCTGTGGTCGCAGAGCTGCTGTGTCACCCGCGCCCTCACCAGGGCCCCATCTGCCGAGACTGAGTGGTCTCATCTGAGTCTTGAGGAGGACGAGAAGTCCATGCAGAGCTCGAGGTGGAGGTGTGGGAAGGAGGCACCCGCTGGCTGTCTCTGCTCGCTGTCCCCAGCTGGACCTCTCTGCCACACTTGGTGTCTGGATGGACAGGCCTCTGGGCCGTTTGCAGCAGTCCGTCAGGCACATGAGTTCTCCCCTTCAGGTGTCCATCATCCCACGGGGCAAAGGGCTCGGCTATGCTCAGTACCTGCCCAAGGAGCAGTACCTGTACACCCAGGAGCAGCTGCTGGACCGGATGTGCATGACACTGGGCGGCCGTGTCTCTGAGGAGCTCTTCTTTGGGAGGATCACCACAGGTGCCCAGGACGACCTGCGCAAGGTCACGCAGAGTGCCTACGCCCAGGTGAGCCGCTGCCTAGGAGCTGGAGTTGTGTGGTCATTTCCCTGGCTTGGAGTTTCCTGGAGCTCTAGATCCATGTGAAGGGGTCAGAGTTTCTGAAACGAAGCTTGAATGTTTAAAGTTTCAGTCCTGAGGGTCCTGTCCTGTGCAGGATGCATGTAAGGTGACTCTGTGACCCACACAGGAGCCTGCCTATCCCCGCCCAGTCCCCCAGAGCAGCCTCCCCTGCCTGTCGGACTCCTTCCCCTTTTCAGTGGTGCTGCCCTGGTGCCTGCGTCCGGGCAGTGGGTTTCGCTGTCTTTGGATGTGGTGTATCTTCCTCCAGATGCTGCTTCTAGGTGGGCTGCAGTTCTTTGCTCAGCACTTCATCTTTTCTTTGTTATTGTTTTGTTTTGAAACAGGACCTTTTTATGTAGGTCAGGCTGGCCTTGAACTCACTCAGGCTGACTTAGCTGGTCCTTCCTTCTCAGCCATCTCTGTGCCGGGGTTACAGGAGAACGCCACCGTGTCCAGCTTAAAACAGTCTTTCCAGTTATTTTTAATCTGACTTTTTCTCTTCAGTTGATTTGCTCTTGTTCTTTTTTTAGTTTAATTTCTTCTTTAAGAATAAGTTTTCAAGCTGGATGTGGTGGCTCATGCCTGTAATCCCAGCACTCAGGAGACTGAGGCAGGAGGATCATTGCGAGTTCAAGACCAGCCTGGGCTACAAAGTGAGCTCAAGGCCAGCCTGAACTGCATAGCGAGAGCTTGTCTCAAAAAGAGAAAAAAAAAAGAATAAATTTTCTCCTGTGGGTAATACTTTCCCGCACTGCAGTGCCTCACCTGTTTTACTAGTTGGATTCCCATGGTTCTTCCCCATTTCCATCACGTTCCCGGCCTCCTTCGCTGCCTGTGGGAGAATAGGCATGGTGTCCTGGGTGTGGGCCTGTCTGCCGAGTTGTCAGCCGGTGCCACGGCCCTCTGCTTGTGGTGACTGACTGTCTCTGCGTGCAGCCAAGGGACTTGGACGAGGCGGGCCAGGGCGCCCCTCCACAGTGGCCTCTCCCTGCACCTCCTCCCTGGTCAGCTTGGGCTCTGGCGCCAGCACTGCTCCCGTGAGGCGCTGCACCCAGCACAGCCTTCCTGTCCAGGTCCCTGTCCCCCCGGGTGTGGTACGCCCAGCAAGCAGAAGCCTGGGCCACCTGGCTTGAGGCACGCGTTTGTCCCCTGGTCACCCTTCCACCCATCAGGCTCCCGCTCCTCTGCCTCCCTCGTGGCCTCCTATTCTAAGGTGATGGCCCTGGGCCTGGTGAGAAGCCTGACGCAGGATGCCATCTGACCGGCAGGAAGCCTCCTCGCATCCCACCCCACCCCACCGGCTCTTTGCAGATCGTGCAGTTCGGCATGAACGAGAAGGTTGGGCAGATCTCCTTCGATCTCCCGCGCCAGGGCGACATGGTGCTGGAGAAGCCCTACAGTGAGGCCACCGCCAGGCTCATCGACGACGAGGTGCGCATCCTGATTAGCGAGGCCTACAGGAGGACTGTGGCTCTCCTCACGGAGAAGAAGGCCGATGTGGAGAAGGTGGGTCCCCAGGGCGAGGTCCTGCTCCACGTGGAGCTCAGGGCAGCCAGATGGGTGGTCTGGCGGGTGCCACCCAGGGCCTCCAGTCTCCCACAATACAGACAGTGAGAGGTAACAGTGCAGCTGGAAGACGTGGCCGGCGGGGGTCTGGCACACAGGGCCCCACAATGGGCTGATGGTGAGCGGCCTAGATAGACGGCACCGCACTGCAGAGGGAAGGTCCTGCCAGCTCAGAGGGTCCCTGCTTTCAGGGACCTCTCCCTCTCTCGAGGGACCCACCCCACCAGATTAGGGTTCATTTGCTCTCTGAACGCTTGCAGGAAACACATGGAAAAGCCTCTGGGAGGGGTTGGCTCACACAGAGCTGTGTGCTCGCCAGGTCCCAAGCCTGTGCTGTGCTCAGTGGCTCAGAGGGCCTGGGCTGCGGCTGTGATCCCAGGAAGGGCCTAAGCTGCAGAGGGAGGCAGGCAGGCCACAGGCCACAGTGGAGGAGCAGCTTTAGGAGTCATTGTACCATGGTGCCCAGGGACGTTGCAGGTCCCAGGCAGGTCCCCACTAGCACCCCATGCAGGAGGAGGGCGCAGCTGTGCGTGGGGAGCTTAGGGTCTGGGCCCAGCCTGCATTTGCTGGACACAAGAGGCGTGGGGCGTGCTGTGAGCTCCTACAGATTGAGACTGCGCTAGCTGTGGACCGGGCTGGCTCCACGTGCTGACTGGACACAGGCATCTGAAGGAAGTGGTGGGAGCATGGTGGTGTCTCCCTCTGTGCATGGATCTGTGCAGGGAGGGTCAGCTGGGGAGCACTGGCCAGGGAGGCGGGGTCCACAGGGCAGAGAGGCTGGGTGTTCTTGTACCGGTGTTCTGCATCCTGGCCCGCTTTTCCACGTCCACCAGGAGCTAGGCGGGTGCACCTCAGAGTGGCTTCGCCTCCCGGCCCAGCACTGCAGGCGGACGTGGCAGAGCCGGCCCTCACCCAGGTGCCGTGTCCAGTGCTCCCGAGGCCCCTAGGCCGTGCTGTCCCAAGCAGCACGTGGCTGCTGAGCAGCATGTTGGTGACCAGGGAGAGGGTGTGGAAGCACCAGGGTTTCTTGCTTGCTGGAATGGGGACATGTAGGTGCGGTGGGCTGATTACAGTTCATTAAAAGAAACTCACCTGCCCACAGCTCAGCTGTGTTACATATTTATAGCTACTTGAAATGTCCTGTTAAGTTTAAAACATGAGAAAGATGGGAGAAAGTTCCCCTGCCTAGCAAACGTGAGGTCCTGAGTGAAGTCCATTCTTCAGCATCTCACGACATAACCTTGTTGTGAACTCGACTGGAGTGAAGCCGTGGGTAGGAAGTGTCCGGGTCAGTTACACCCGCCTGCTTGCTCAGTGTCCTCCAGAGGTTGGAGGACTTGCAGCCATGTTGCTGTCCGCTGGGCTGTCCCTGCCACGTCTCCTGTGGCCTGTGAGCACATGGCATCCATCTGCCTCACTTGCTCTCTCGGAGCATCTGCTCCTCGTTTCTCTCACTCCCCTCCCTCCGCCTGCCTCTCCACGACACTGCAGTCTGTAGCGCGGCCTTCAGTGGCTCAGTTTTGCATGTAGAAGCACTGTCGGGGGACTTCAGACAAAAACTTTCAGCAATTTGAGCGAAAAAGCAGTTTCTAGACGCAGCATTGCTCAAACCTGAAGCGGTCCAGAGATGGAGAGAACTCCGCCACACGGCGGTCAGAGGTTTGGGCCAAGCTGCAGCTGCCCAGGTCATGGGACCAGGCGCCCTTGGCTCGCCATGGGTGACAGGCACATGCCTCGGTCCCCAGCAGAGGCACCGGCTGCCTGCGCTTTACTCAGCAGGGACGTGGGCTGGTACCACTGCCCGCACATCACTCTCCAGGACCACCGGTCTGATCTGAGGGCCGCCGGTGCTACCCTTGCACCCCATTACCTTAGAGTCTTCTTGGGAGCCAGCGCTGCTATGTAAGTGCATTGCTTTTGCATAGACTTTGGCAAATCGCCTGCATTTAATGGAAGTTGTTTGTGTTTCAGGTCGCACTTCTGTTGTTAGAGAAAGAAGTTTTAGATAAGAGCGACATGGTCGCCCTCCTGGGCCCCAGGCCATTCGCCGAGAAATCCACGTATGAAGAGTTCGTGGAGGGCACGGGCAGCTTGGACGAGGACACCTCGCTGCCAGAGGGCCTGAAGGGCTGGAACAAGGGGAGGGAGAAGGAGGAGGAGGACGAGCCCTCGGACCAGAAGGGCGCCAGCCAGATGCAGACGGGTCCGAGGCCACTGTAGCCACCCGCCCACCTGCCGTTCTCGGTGTGACACCGCTCCAGCTCTGGCTGGCGAGAGGGCGGTTTGGGGCATTTGAGCCTGGCGAACCGCCTTGTTCTGAAGCCACATTCGGGGCCAGGCAACTTCAGAAGCCTGGTGGAGCCCCGAGACCCTGTGTGGCCCCGCAGCCGTGGCAGGGTGGCCACTGGAGTCTGTGGTATGCAGTGGCGGGTTTCTCTCCACCTCCACGCTTCATTCCTAGTTCCCTTCAGTTTCTCTCTGCAGAGAGCTGTGGAATTCAGAGCCCTGATGAGAATATTTTGATTTCATGTTACTGTTTCAGTGAATGGTTTTCTAGAGAGCTGTAACATGCTTAAAAATGTGAATGTATTGTGTAAATATGGCTTCTTTACATCAGAAATAAACATGAGCACTGTACTTTCCCTGCGTGCACAAAGGGTTACCATTTACCTTGTTACATGAGAAGGGACTGAGTCTTTAGAGTCCCAGGCTGTCAGGTCCCGTGGGCCAGAGTCAGGCCGTGGGCCGGTGACCAGGTCCCAGCCAGGCTGCCCTGAGAGGACGTGGCCCTCACTTGGCTGTGGAGGGGCAGTGGCACCGCCGGGGTGTGGGAATCTGCAGAGCAGCTGAGGACGCCGTGCCAAGTCTTTAGGTGCCGTCCCTTGGATTCGAGGTGTCTGTCACTGTCACTTCTCTGTGTGCCAGTGTTTCAGGGCCCCCTGCCCCCGCCTCCCAGTGTTATTCCGACTTTCTCATGTGTGTTGGTGACTTCAGATCTGAGACACACATGGGCTGGGGAGCAGTCCCTGGCATACATGTTCCATCCCGTGCCTGCTCCTCCAGGTGGCCCAGAGATGCCACCTGGCGCCCATGTGGATCCCACAAAGCCGTACAGAATAGGGTGGTCCTCCCGCTGGGCCCTTTGCCCACTTCTCTGCTGTGCCAGCACCTTGCAGAAAGACAGAGGGGTCTCCCCGAGTATCATGATGCCCATGAGGCAGTGGGGTGGAGTCTGGGGTTCAGCATCTGTACCCACGCAGCAAAGTAGCTGCTGTGGGCAGGGGCACTGATGCATCTGGGTCCTGCCAAGCCGAGCTTAGGAAGGAGCCACAGCCTACACTGCGGCCATGGTGACACCCCTGGGGGAGCTTAGCCGAGTTGTGTTTCAGCCCTGGGCAGGGTCCAGTGGGGTGCCTGGCCTGACTCACTCCTGCAGGGTAGCAGTGGGTGAGGGGTCTGTGCTGCAGCTGTATGTGGTGGGTTCTCAGGCACAGGTAGACAGGAGACTCTGAAGCCTTCTCATGGGATAAGTGATACCCACATGGACAGCCAGGGGGTGGCAAGGTGGAGTACTGAGAACAGCGAGGCCCTTGCAGGGATCTGAGGCTTTCACGATGCTGCCAGTCCAGTGCAGGAGACCCTGGGTACAGAGGGTGTGAACCAGGGCCTTCGCCTCCGGTGCCACCTGTCCTGTCCGGAAGGCCACACCTCCCATGGGCGAGAGGAGCCTGGGCCTGAGTGGGACTGCCCACATGGGGGCTCCACCCTGAGCCCGGCAGGCACTGAGGAAACATGCAGAGGGCTGGGAGGGCTTTGCCTGTGCCCCAGCTCTGGGCCCAGGAAGACGCCGCTGCTCAAGTCCCAGGTGTAGGATGCACCCTGCCTGCCGTCCTGCGGGGGCTGTGGGTGCCGCCTTGCACTGTGCGAGAGGCCAGTGACCCGCAGCCATGCAAGCAGGCATACACCGGAAGCCACAAAATGATGTTTTATTGAAGGGACTGCTGCGAGGGCCCCCATCAGATTCAAATGAGGCAGCTCTGAGCTGCCAGCTCCGCCCCGAAGAATGGACATGGCTTCCTCCCACGGCCACACCTCCCCGCCTCCCCACCGTGACTGCCCGGCCATCGGGGCTGAGGGATGGCAGTGCAGCTCAGCCTTATTCCTGGACCTCCTCCTCCTCGCCCTCCTCAAAGGCCTCGTTGCTGACCGTGGCTTCCTGGTGCTGCTGGTACTCGGACACCAGGTCGTTCACGTTGCTCTCGGCCTCGGTGAACTCCATCTCGTCCATGCCCTCGCCTGTGAACCAGTGCAGGAAGGCCCTGCGCCGCAGCATGGCCGTGAACTGCTCCGAGATGCGCTTGAACAGCTCCTGGATGGCCGTGCTGTTGCCGATGAAGGTGGCCGACATGGGGAGGCCGCGCGGTGGGATGTCGCACACGGCCACCTTGACGTTGTTGGGGATCCACTCCACGAAGCGGCTGCTGTGCTTGCTCTGGGCGGCCAGCATCTGCTCGTCCACCTCCTGCATGGACACGCGGCCACGGAAGACCGCAGCCACGGTGAAGAAGCGGCCGTGGCGCAGGTCACAGGCGGCCATCATGTTCTTGGCATCAAACATCTGCTGGGCCAACTCGGGCACCGTCAGGGCACGGAACTGCTGGCCACCCCGTGCGGTCAGGGGCGCGAAGCCGGGCATGAAGAAGTGCAGGCGTGGGAAGGGCACCATGTTCACTGCCAGCTTGCGCAGGTCAGCGTTGAGCTGGCCTGGGAAGCGCAGCGACGTGGTCACCCCGCTCATAGTGGCTGACACCAGGTGGTTGAGGTCGCCATATGTGGGCGTGGCCAGCTTGAGCGTACGGAAGCAGATGTCGTACAGCGCCTCGTTGTCGATGCAGTAGGTCTGGTCCGTGTGCTCCACCAGCTGGTGCACCGACAAGGCCGCATTGTAGGGCTCCACCACGGTGTCCGACACCTTGGGCGACGGCATGACGCTGAAGGTGTTCACCATGCGGTCTGGGAACTCCTCGCGGATCTTGCCTAGCAGCAGCGTGCCCAGCCCCGAGCCTGTGCCGCCGCCCAGCGAGTGTGCTAGCTGGAAGCCCTGCAGGCAGTCACAGCGCTCACACTCGCGCCGCACCGCATCCAGCACCGAGTCCACCAGCTCCGCGCCCTCCGTGTAGTGGCCCTTCGCCCAGTTGTTGCCAGCGCCTGTTTGTCCTGCAAGAGAGCAGGGGTTCAGCACTGTCCCTGGCAGGTGGGGGTGGGGCAGGGCAGGCCAGAGGAAGCACCTGTCAGGCCCTCCCACTACCCCATCATCCCAGACTCTGGGAGGCTGAGGCAGGGGAATCCAAGCTCAAGCACAGCCTAGATCCTGTTTCAAAAATAAAAAGTGAAGGAAAGGGTTGGGTGTGTAGGTCTGTGTGAAGCCCTGGGTTCCATCCCCAGTGCAGCCACCACCAAAACCAGCTTCACCTCTCATTAATAGAGCTTTGTGAATTTTGTGAAAGTCAGCCATCCCTACTCAGAACTAGAACCTGAAACACTCCAGAATCCAAAACTTTTTGCCAGCATGGTGCCATAAATGGGAAATTCTGTACCTGACCTTATGTGAGAGGTTGCAGTCAAAACCTAGGTACATTAAAAATGCCGTGTGAAATTACCTTTGGGCTGTGTGTACAAAAGTGTGCGCAAAAAACGTGTGGACCTCGTGGGGTCTGGGGGGTGCAGCATCTTGCTATGCAGTTTATGCAGTTTGAACTCACTTTGCAGCCCAGCCTTCCTTAAATTCGCAGCGATCCTCCTGCCTCAGCCTCCTGAGTGCTGGGATTACAGGTGTGTGCTACCGTGCCCAGCAAACCTTATGTTTAGATGTGGATCCCAACCCCAAATTCTCATGTGAGGTGTGTTCGAGTATTCTGAAATCCAGGAAAATCTGAAATGGTTCTGTGGTTCTTTGGATAAGGGAATTATCTGCAGAAGTAAGTTTTCCATGTGAATGGGGCCTCTCACTTGTCCTCTGGAGTCACTGTCACAGTGTTTTCCAGCTGCTTATTTTGCACCAGAGATGAAATGCTGGAAGCCATCTTGGCCTCAGATGCCCTCAGGAGCATGAGGTGCCTGGAAGCATTTTGTGTTGCATCTGCGGAGCTCGAGTGACTGGAGCCAGGCAGCCTGTGACTGCCGTTGTGGCAGCCTCAGACTGCTCTTACTTCTGGGAGTGTCCACTTGGGAAGCCTGGCCCTATCTTTGAGTCTGTTCTTCATCAGGACGAGGCCCTAGCACTGGAGGACGCAGGACAGGACACCTGGATGACTGGCCTTGGTGTCCTCCCTGGGGTTTAGCAGCCACCCACATCTGGCCCCCAACATAGTACACCTCACCGCTGCCTCAGGAGGAGGAGGGTACAAATGTCCCCTGCCTCTGAGCCCGGTCAGCTTCGACCAATAGCCGGCCTTCCCCAGGGGCCCAGGTCCCAGCCCCCCACTTTCCCCAGAGATGCACAGGCTGTCAGTTGGCTACCTGGGCCCATCAGCGAGCCTGAGTCTGACCAGCCGTGGGCCCGATACGAGCAGCAGCGCCCGCAGGTCACCTGGGTGGAGGAAGGCTCCCCGCAGTGTAGGGACCAGTGTGGGGTGGCCTGTCAGTCTGCTCCCCAGTGGTGCGGCCTCTGAGGGGTCTGTAAGTCTGCCCTAGGTAGAGCACACAGAGATCTCTCAAGAGAGCAGCAAACACCAGAGGCGTCAGCACCAAGAGCTCTGGAGACAGCAGCCTAAGAAGGGTAGCGGTGGAGGCTGCACCCAGAAGTCACCCTGGAGCGGCCCAAATTGGTGTGGGCAGTGGTCAAGGGGGTCATGAGGCACAGGCACGCATCACCTGGTGACATCAGGGCCCCTGGGAGGTGCACGCTGCACCCCAATGTTGCCCGCAGAGATAGGCACATTTATCCAAGGCCACAGGAGCCACTGCAGGGTGGAAGAGCGCACGGCCGCCTCTGGACACTGCATGTCTTTGATGAATTGTTCCTCGCACATGGAAAGGTGCTTTGAGTTGCAGGCCTTGTATTCATTTTTAGGTCGACATAAATTCAAACAGTGGTCCGACACTCCTGCATGTCCACCCACCCAGTCACCAGTGACGGATGGGGCTCCCAGCCCCCATGGCCTCTGCCGCCTACTCCCCCAGCCCCAGCCCCAGCCCCAGTCCCAGCCCCAAGTCAGGGCAGAAAGTGGCTCCCTGGATGCCTGCAGCCCCACAGAGACTCTGTCTCCACCACTCTGCTGCCATCAGCAGCTCGTCCAGATTCCCACCCCCGAAGCCTGGCCAAGGTGCCAGAAACGGCTCCAAGTGACTGTCGCTCCTAGAGCTTCTCAGGACTGGGGACCTACCTACCGTCTGGCACCTGGCCTGTGCCACAAACAAGAAGGACAAAACCACCCCCAAGCCCCGAGGCCACAGACCCTTCAGGATCTGGGGTGTGACCCTAAGGCCTTGCCCGTGACAGTGTCGCCTCCTCCCGGGTTCTGGGATCCTTCCCCTCACGGCTGGGGAATGCAGGCTGGGCAGTGGGCTCAGGTCTGGTTCCTTGGAATCTGAATCTGAATTACAGTCAGCCCAAACACCTCACCTCAGGGAATTTACAGCAAAGTGAGCTTCTCATGCCAACTAAGAAACCTACAGCTGTCCGATGGGTAAGATGTGCATGGCTCTGTGCCGACCCTCCTGCCTCAGCCTCCTCAAGTGCTGGGATCACAGGTGTGCAGCAAAGACCCAGAGATGGATGAGACCGGGCTGGGCACTCTTGCCTCCCTGGCGCCTGGCTTCAGGACTGAAGGGTAGCCTGGACCTCCTTCCTGACACAGCCCTACCTTGGCCGCGGCCTTGGGTGGGGCCTGGGGCACCAAGCCTGCCCCACGCCGTGAAGCCACTCACCACAGGCCGGGAAGCTGAGGCAATGTCCCCTCACGGCAGCCTCCTGTCCAGACCATCTTCGGCGGATCTAAACTGAGAACGGGACTCGGGGCGGTCTCGGCAGAGAAACCATGGTTACGCCAGCTCCGCAGTGACTACCCGCGCCTGCATGACACCGCCTTTGGAAATCGAGTCTCATTCTTGTCAGACATACGCTGCCTCCTCCTGTGAGCACGGAACCCACGACACCCCATCCTAGGTGAGCCTGGGCTGCTGCCTTCGCCCATGTGGCCTGTAAAGCTGCCTGGCCTGGCCAAGCGTGGGGTGCACACGGAAATCCTTGCACTCTGGGAGGTTGAGGCGGGAGGATGGAAAGCTTGAGGGCAGCCTGGGCATTTTAGCGAGACCCCATGTCAGAATGAGAAAGGAAAATGTCCGGGCGTGGCTCAGCGCAAGGTACTGGGTTCCATCCCCACTCCTGGCCTCACAGGAGACGTGAGAAGTCCCACACACCGCAGAGGACACACTGCCCTCAGCAGCTCACCGCTCCTAACCTCAGAGCCCCAAATCCAGCTCAGAAAACCTGAGCACCAGTGACACCTCCTGCCTCCTGTCATCCTCCTGCCTCAGCTCTCCAAGTGCCGGGAGAACAGGACTGCGCGACCACGCCCGGCTCCGTGGGGGACTCCCTGCCTGGCCTGGCAGTCACCGATGCCCTAAAAATTCCACACCCACATCCCTCGCGCCATGTATGGAACATGCGTGAACTTCTCACAGGGCCTGGGCCCCGCCCTGTGTGTGGACAGCTGAGAGGTCACACGGTCAGATGCAAGACCCTCCAGCTGCACTGGCTGGGCTTGTTGGCCTGGGGTTCTGTCGGCCAGTGCGCTCTCTGCCCTGGAGGCCCGTTTCCTAGTAAAGCGGTAACTTTGAGAGACAGCATCCTGCATGTGGCCTCAAACACTGGCCTTGCAGGGCGGGGTGGGGTGGGGCCTTCCCGGCACCCCGCAGCCTCTGCCTCAGTCCACCCTGCTGCCTCTCCTTTTCCACAGTGGGATGTAAACATCACTATGTGGGTGGGGAAGGGAGGAAGGGGTTTCCTGGAGGAGTCACGGGGGTCAGTGGGGCGCAGAGGGCTGGCAGGGAGAGGACGGGTGGGGAGGGCAGCAGAGGGAGGGCGGTCTGCAGTGAGAGGGCAGGTGACGTGAGAAGCACCCACAGGAGACGGAGGGCCAGCATGAGCCGGCTCCAGGGGGAGGGAGGAAGGAGCCACTGTCTGAAGCTCGCTGCTCTCCTGTCACTACGAGGCCTCTGGCCCAGCATTTGATCCCGGGAGCCCTGGCCCCTGGCAGTGAGGCACAGGCTACCCGGGAGCGCATATCCAGTGGGCAGCCCGCCTGGGAGGGCCGAGTGCCTGATTTGCACGCTGGCTTTTCTAATGTGCTGCTCCCCATCCGGCCCAGAAAGTGACCAGATGTTTGCCAAAGCAGAGCCGGGCAGGTGGGAGTGGGGCCAGAGCACCGGCTGGTCCAGCCTGGCCTGTGGGAGGCCTCGGCTTCCATCCCTGGTGCCACAAGGTCAATGCACAGGCAAAGGGAAGCAGGCGGCTGGCACTCACCGAAGATGAAGCTGTCGGGTGGGAAGAGCTGCCCCAGGGGCCCGGACCTCACGCTGTCCATGGTGCCGGGCTCCAGGTCCACCAGCGCGGCCCTGGGCACGTACTTCTGGGCTACAGGGAGGGAGACAGCCACCCGCAGGCGTCACCCCCGGCTCCCATGGTCACAGCCTCCTGGGTGAGAGGGACCCGCCTGCCACCGCTGCCTGCACCCTGCGCCCACCCCCGGCAGCTTGACTTTCTTGACTGCATGGAAAAGGCCTGTGTCTGTGGTCACACGCATGTGCACACGCACACACAGGGCCACATGTTGCCATGACAACCCCCCATCCCATGCAAGCTCCTTACCAAGGAGAGTTCCTGGCGGGCTTGTCAAGCCAGGGATGGAAGTGGTCCCCAGGAGGAGGGCATAGCAGGGCCCCTGGCAGTGCCCACCCCCATGCCCAAGGGGCCCAGAGAGGGGTCCTGGAATCCCCCTTCCCCACGTGCTTGGGATTCTCGGTGCCAGGCCTGTCATTCCTGCTAGGTGAATAAACCCAGAGTCGTCTACAATGCTCGCCCCTCTCTGTGTGGACAGGAAGTGACTCCGGGAGCCTGGTGACTCCACCCCCCAGCCCTGGAAAATGAGATTGGAGACTGACTCCCACGCGTGGGTGCTGAGCTTGCACCTGCTGCCCAGTCCTGTCTTTCAGAGCCCAAGGCATTTGCGGTTTTGGGAAGGACACATGAGGCTTTTATAGTACAAATGTGGAAACAGCACGGGTAGGGATGGGGTTGGTGGGGGCCAGACCGGGTGGGGTGTGAGTGTGGGAGGCCGGGGCCTCCGGTCCAGGACTGCAGGGACGGTTTTCCGCCCATAGTCTCTCCGCTACCCACCCAGAACTTGCAGAGTTTCTGCTCCTGAGCGGGTGACGTCTTTTTAGGTATCGGCAAAGGACCAGAAAAAAAGTATGTGAAAAAAGTTTCTCAACATTTTAGCCCGGGGTCCTTAAGAAAAGATACATTTTAAACTGAAAAACAGTCTCGTCTCTCCAGAATGCACGGTGTTCTATCCCACTGCTTCATTCGGTTCTTCAGAAGCTAAGGAGAAGCTGCACCAGCGGCGTTGTTGCGGCTCCAACCCGCAGGGCAGGGCAGGCCGGGGACGGGACGGTGCTCCTGCCTCAGCCTCCTGCCAGAAGCCGCTCTGCGCTGGGAGGCAGCTGGCGCGCGGGAGGTGGGGGGATGGGGGTCCCTGGGTCTTGGGATCCTGGAGTCCCACGGGTGTCGAGGCCCCCGCGCGTTGAGGTCCCTGGGTCTGGGGTCGTGGGTCCCGGGTCTCGGGGTCGCGGGTCTCGGGGTCCCCGGGGCCCGGGCCGGTCACTTACTCGCGGACTCGCTGTAGTAGACGCCGATCCGCTCCAGCTGCAGCGCCGAGTCGCCCACGTAGGCGCCGGCCGGGTCGATGCCGTGCTCCCCGCCGATCTCCTCCCAGAACTGCGGACACGGCGGTCAGCGCCGCCCGGCCCGGCCCTCGCCGCCCCGCCCGGCCCGGAACCCGCGCACCTTGGTGCCGATCTGGTTCCCGCACTGGCCCGCCTGGATGTGCACGATCTCCCGCATGGCCGCGCTGCTCGCTCGCGGACGCTGGTGGCGACTGCGGCCAGAGCCCCAGGCCCCACCGCCCTTTCCACTGGCCACGCCCACTCCCGCCCACTGCCACGCCCCCTCGGGCCTGCGAGACCAATAGCGGGCTCCCGGGGCCCGCCCAGCCCCGCCCCGGCTGTCTCGGCGGGTCCCGGCGGCCGCCGCACGCGTGGTCGCTTGCAGTCCGCAGCCGCGTCCCGCTTGAACTGGCCGCCCCACGCAGCCGGCCTGAGGACCTCCAGGCGGCCGCCCTGCGCCCCGACGATCCTGGCAGGTGCGGGCTCCTGGCCGCCCGCCAAACAGTTTGCGATTTCAAGGGACAGGGTCGCTGAGCCGCCCTGGCGGTCTGGAACTCGAGATCCTCCTGCCTCAGCCTCTCAAGCAGCTGCTCCGGCCTGAACTTGACTGTCTCCTCTCCTTCCTGGAGTCTCATTCTGGTGTAGGCCTGACTCCTATGTCACCTGTGACTACTTCCTAACCTCTGGAGACCATGACTGCCTATGGCTAAGACTTCCCAGGGCTGGAGACCCAGGACCCTGACTCAGCTGTGGCTGGCCTGGGCAGGGCGAGCCCCCCATCCCTGACTGCAGGGTGCGGGGTGCCCTGTGACCTGTTTAGTGCAGGCTGGGTTCCAGCGGTGCCTGCTGCCTTTCCCACCACTCTCGGCTCCTCTGGGAGAGGGCAGGGTCGTTCTGGGGCTACTGGCTGTACCCGGGCCTGCACCTGCACTGCACCCCAAGTGTTCTCGGGGCCCAGGACACGGGGGCCACAGTGAGGGGGCCTTACTCTGTAATTTCTACCTGGGGTTTCTTTTAGATACAAAAACGGGAAACCTGCATGTGTGTGTGTGCTCTGTGTGCTGTGTGTGTGTACTGTGTGCTGTCTGTATACTGTGTGTGTGTGCTCTGTGTATATACTGTGTGCTGTGTGTAATGTGTGTGATGTGTACTGTGTGAGTGTGCTGTGTATGCTGTGTGTGTGTACTGAGTACTGTGAATGTGCTCTGTGTGTGTGCTGTATGCTCTGTGTGTGTACTGAGTACTGTGAATGTGCTCTGTGTGTGTACTGAGTACTGTGAATGTGCTCTGTGTGTGTACTGAGTACTGTGAATGTGCTCTGTGTGTGTGCTGTGTCCATGTCTCTGAAACCTCCACCTACCTGTGCAACCTCCTCAGCCAGCTCCTCAGTGCCTGAGGCCGCCACTTCCTTCCTAGCCCTTGGCCCTGGAGCTCCAGGGAGCCCGGGCTGGGTTCAGGGCACAATGGATTCACCAGCTGCCCCCTTCTGGGCCTCAGCTGCTGCCCGCCCTGCAGGGAGGCCATCGTGAGCACCTGCTGAACAGGCAGTGCGATGTGGGTTCTGTCGGTGAGTGAGGGCTACTTCTCAGGCCTGAGGGCCTGGAGCAGGGGCACACCCAGGGAATCCAGTGAGGCGCAGATCCAGGTGTGCCTCAGGATTACTGAGGTGGGCACAGTGGTGCACACCCGCAGGGAGGCTGAGGCAGGAGGGTGGTCAATTCAAGCAATGCCTGGGCAATTCAGCAAGACCCTAACCCTAACCCTAACGCTAACCCTAACGCTAAGGCCCTAACCCTAACCCTAACCCTATCCCTAAGGCCTCACAATCTATGTGGCCACCCTGGGCTGAGCTGGCCCCACTGGGACCAGACTTCCGGGGCCGCCCGTTTCCCAGCTGTCACCTCACTGTGAGGACTGTGCTCCTGCCGGCTTTTGTCATTTGGGCCATGGTGCTCCTGGAAGGTGGGGGGCAGGAGGGCAGGTTGGGGCCCTCAACTGGGCTCTCTGGTATGGGGGCTCTGCCTGCCTAAGACCTATAGGGAAGCAGCTGTGACCGGGATGTGACACTGAGAGGTGACCAGGAGGTGACTAGAAGCACATGCCACAGAAGCTGGCGGTCTCCTCTCCACCGGAAATCTGCCCCTCAGCAGCCCCCCTAAACTTCCCTGCTGCACTGCACCTCAACAAGCCGTGCTCCAAGGTGCCTGTGGAGGGAGCCCAGGCCACCTAGTGCTGGCCTCTGGGGAGCAGCTCGTCCAGGACAGGTGTCACTTGTTTTCTTCAGATGGGGAAACTGAGTCCAAGGGGGCCCAGCAACCAGCCCTGAGTTGTGCAGTGGACTCAGGTCCTCTGGTTTTGGCTATGTTGGTTCAGGTACTAGGGATCCACCCTGGGTGTCACCCTGATCCAGCCCAACCCCAGCTCCTCTGGCTGCATGGTGCTGGCCAAGCTGCAGTGCACTCGGGCCGGGCCCGGGGGCAGGTCAAGCCCTGGTCGCAGGCCCATTCCAGGTGAGGTTCCGTGGGGAGCTGGGGCTGCCGAGTGTTCTGCGCCCAGTTTCAGCCCTGGCCTGGCACCAAGCAGCTGCGGCCATGCCCTAAAGAGCAGCTGGGGAAGTGGCCCGCAGGTGCCCGGCTATTTTTGTGGGATCATCTGCCACCCAAAGTGGGCGGCAGCAGGCAGCAGCAGGCGAGGAATGCCCAGCGGGCGGGGCTGGGACAGCTGCGGCCCGCAGGATCGGAGGAGGGAGGGTGGGGCCACCCCCCCCCCCC